>JADBJO010000472.1:605666-687239 GCA_016801955.1 Conus betulinus | reverse complement strand
TGCCAACTCTCCAGGCCCATCTCCTCTGGAACTTGCAAGAAAAGTGTGCTGTTGATTCAGCACCCCAGGGACGGGGCATGAGAAGGGAGACGGAGAGCTGTCTGGTGGGTGTTCAGCACAAACTTCATCAACAGGCAGTCCTTGGCTTCTGTGTCCTGGATGTGCTGGATACTTTGGTGGGAGAGGAGGGGGGTAGGCAACCCTTGGAGGAAGAGGGGGAGACTGGTTTGTTGACTGGTACTGTGGCAGTGGCGCAGGAGGAGGGTAGGCAACCCTTGGAGGAAGAGGGGGAGACTGATTTGTTGACTGGTACTGTGGCCGTGGGGCAGGTGGGTAGGCAACTCTTGGAGGAAGAGGGGGAGACTGATTTGTTGACCGATACTGTGGCAGTGGGGGCACAGGTGGTACGCCTACTGTTTTGTGGTGTGTCTCCAATGATGGGCGAGGTGGCAAAGGTGGTGGGTTTTCATGACCTTCCACTGAAGTGCTTGCTGTTTGGTCTGAAATCTTCATATAGTTCACTATTGGCAGTTCAGAAGGTGCGAAGTCATGCTCTTCATAGACATCTCTACAAACAGGCCAGATTCCCGTTGCCTCGAACCCCTTTGCAGCTGTGGTCATTGTGGCTGCCTTCATATATGCCTCGGAAAATAATCCTGGTACATTATGTGGCAGAATGCGTCGTCCAGGATGATTTTTCATCCACCTGTGACCTGCTTGAGAATAGTATGTTTTCAGGGGTTTGAAAAATGCAACGTCTAACGGTTGCATGCGGTGTGTTGTGTGTGGAGGCAAAGAGATCATGATCACACCGTTGTCACGTGCCAGTTCAATTGCTTCAATGTTCTTTGTGTGTGAAGAATGCCGTCGATGACCAGCAGCACAGGCTCCTCTCTAGAAGATTTCACATGCCCAATGAAATGCTGCATCCACTGAAGGAAAGTGGGCTGGTCCATCCATCCCGATGGGTTGCACAGAACAGAACTTCCAGGCGGCGCTCCCTCTTTCAGAGTCTCCAACATCCGTTTCCCGTTTGAAGATAATCATTGGGGGAACAAAAGTCCCCGCTGCGCTGCAGCAGCAGACAACAGTAGTGTTGACTCCCCTTTCACCACTGGTTACAACACCCACTCGGCGCATTCCTTTCTTTCCCAAGATTTGGGAGGCTTGTGCACTGTTGACAGACCCGCCTCATCCACATTGTATATTCTTGTTCCATCAAGTGAGGGGTGATCGTCTTTTATTGTCTCAATGTGATCGAAGAACTCGTTCACATTTTCCCGGTTGAACCCCGTCAGTCTTGACATTGAGGTCGGTTCTGCTGACCGGAGGCTCAGCTCTGGATTTCTCCTCATAAAATTTGTGAACCATACTTTTCCTGCAGCCTTATGGTTGATGCTGAACATATGGGGAATACCTTCAGCCTCGGCCAACTGATAGGCCATTTCCATTACATCTTTGCGGCTCACTCCAAAGAGATTTCCTTGCAGGAACAAGATCTGTTTGACAAGTCTGTTTTCTATAGCAGTGGTTAAAGTGCATTGTCTGCCAAAAGATTTGGCATCTTGGTTAGCAAACTTTGTTTTGCTAAGAAAATGCCTTTTAAGGGTTGCCTTTGGGATGCTGAATCTTCTGCTTGTGGCATTCAACCCCTCTCCATTGCGCAAAGACAGCAAAGCTTGACGCATGTCATCTGATGTCCATCTTCCATACACCCTGGAACAGAAAATAGACATTTGTTGTTGAACTGTGACTGCAGGCAATTGCAATTTCCTTACCTCCAAGTTTCATCTTCTTGTTATCTGAACACTTTGCTTGAAAACACAACATCTGCAACAACAGCAGAGGAAGGAGAACGAAAAAAGAAAGACAGAAACGAAGAGAGAAAAACAGAAAAAAAAGACAGACAAAAAAAAAAAAAAAACCCACGAAAAAGCAGCTTGAATTGATGAAGCTCATTTGTACCGCACGGTTGGCATATTGTACCACTGGTCCAATATTGCAGCCACACACTGGTACGATATCTAAAAAATCCCTGTCTGCGAAAAGGGCTCTCAGCATTTTAAAATCACTTCAGACAAAATCATAATGTCATTGCTGTTGTTGGCATTTTGACAGATATTGATGAATTTCAACTGATCTATGAATCAGAAAGTACTATAGGACACCAACAAGAACGATTAGCAAGTATCCCAATAGTCGTAAGCACCTTCAAAAAAAGAAAATTGCTCACCTTTTTGTTTTCTGCTCTGGCGTCGACATTCTTGCTTTCTTTGGGGCGGAAGTGATGTCAAAATTCTACTCAACGTCAAATCTGACCTCTTACGCCTATAGTTGTGACGCATGGCGAAAAGTAACAATGGTGAAACGAGCAACAAAAATATCAGTGACACTAAGAAACCATGCTGTTGCACTCAGCACCATTTAGAACCGAAAGGGTTAAAAGACAGGCTAGACCGGCATTACGTGAATTCCCTCATATTGCCATTTTCAAAGAAAACTGAAGCCGAAAACACTGGACTCAACACTTGCATTTCCTTGCCAATTCCTTCTTTTCTTTAGCGTTCCTCTTCCTTGTTTACCCTCCTTGTGCTTTTGTTCCGCTCAACGGTAGGCCTACATATTCAATTTCACAAAGTGTATCAAGTATCATTTAATCAGCGAAGAAAAACACGGACCGACGCAAACTGTTCAAGTACTCGCTTCGGTTAGGAATTCTAAATTTGTTCCAAAGCTTGTCCATAATGAGGGTCTTTACTGATTTTGCAAAACTGTACAGTTGACCAGTCGTGAAAAAACTTGACAACACTAATGTAATAAGTTAAAGTAATTTGACCGTGACTGATCTGTGTAAATCCACGGAATTTATGTGTGGTGGCAGTACTTTATTCGAGGTCTACCGTCATCCTGTTTATCACCGGCTGAACTGTAGTTGTGCAACTGCTTAAAACGCCGTTTTAAACCTTCCGTAAACTGGCAGTAGGCGGATGTGTTTTCGCATATCCTGGGTATGGCTACCCAATCCACATTTCCGTGCGACACGTTTGTTTTGGCCGGCTGTAATGGCGCGCGGTACTCGGTCCTCACCCTGAATATCCAGCGTTCGACACTGACCCCGCACACCACAGTTTGTCAAGAAAGGGGCTATGACGTCAGATCTTTGTTCAGTATTGCGATCAGAGCATGCGCGCCTGAGTCACTGCTGCATGACGTTTGCCAAGCACTTCGCATTGCGCGTAGGCACAAACATGTGTTGAAGGGGGACAAAGGATAGAGCCACCCCGAGGAGAGAAGCAAAAATGAAAGCATCCTACCGAGTATCGTATGAGAATTTTAAGATTTAATAGAAATAGTTATTGGGTGCTTTGAAATTTCCGGGTAAAACAACGAAAACACACACATACATTTCCATTGAATAGTGCGACAGACATAAGCTTTCACCCCTTCCTCTTAATATTGGGCTCGTCGATTGTGTGGTCAGAGGAGGAGCTTGGGTTGACGTCAGACGATTATCAACATGGCACAGACACAAGGCAGCAAAAGTGACAGCAAAACACATGTGATGGAAACACGAAAGAGAGGAGTACAGGCTCATATGTCTCCTCAGAGCTCCACAGAAATGACTTACGATGATCCCAATTCCCCCAGCCTGGAAGCCACGGCCACGCAGTTTATGCTGGAATTCGGAGTGACGAAAGGTTTCAGCATTCACACGTTGACTCATATGACAAGGCAGCAGCTATCGGAATTTCTTCGTGATTTCTATAGCAAATTGAAGTCGCGACTCGAAGACCAGCCGATTGGGATGAAAGATCTCCGCGAAGGTCTTCACAGGTATTTTCTTCGAGAAATGGCCGTGGATATAATTCGGGACAAGACTTTTGAACTTGCCAACACCACGTTTGACATCGCTCTTCGATCAAGCACAAGTTCGCGAAAGTGTCATCGCATGCGGATAGACGTAGATGATTTGCGCAAAATCTATTTCGGTGACGCCATGGATCTGAACAAACCGGACAGTCTGCAAAACAAAGTGTTTTTTGATGTGAACTTGTACATCTGCAACCGCAGTAAAGACCACTTGCGGCTGATGAAGAAAGACGATTTCGAAGTGTCCACTGACGTGACCGGCAAACGGTATGTGTGGTTGAAAGAACACCCGAAGTTCAGCACAGGTTCCGACAAGGAGTTCGACGGTTATCAGATTGGGGATCGGATGATGGAGAGACCAGGTAAGGCGCAAGTGATGTTTTTTTATTGACAACATTGTCAGATTACACAAAAGCAATACACCATAAGGCTCTCTCTCCCTGGGGACAGAGATATTTTGTATTGACAAAATTGTCACATCACATCACACTAGAGCCATAAACCTGAACTCTCTCTCCCTCCCTCTCACTCACTCTTTCTCTGTCCACTCCCCACCCTCCCTCTGCGCCTGTTTCTCACAATGACTAGTTTGTCCCCCACTCGCTACCCCCTTCCTCCCCTCCGCATCTATCTCAGTCTTTTGTCAGCCTCTTGCTTTCACTCTCACGCTCTCACTCTATACCTGTATCCACCTACTGACCCATTGAATGATCTCTAGGCATACCAGTAAGCCTCTTTGATCCTTAAGTACTTACTGTCAACGTCTTCTCATGTCATAGTGTGAGTCTCCTGACAGTTTCTCATTCTATCAACTCTGTCTCTCAGCCCCTTTCTGTCTGTCTGTCTCAGTCACTGTCTGTGTCTCCCTGTCTCTCTCTGTCTTTTCATATATGCCTTTCCCTTTTCCCTTCAGCTCATGATGCCATGCCTTTCTACCCGTCCCCAGTCATCATAAAATGACTGTGCATGCACATGAGTGCACCTAAAGGCAAGTCAGTAAATATTACAGTATTTTTAATTGGTTTATTGGTGGTTGAAATTGTTAATAGAACTAGAAGAAGTCTTTAATAATCAAAGGTGTGATTGTATTTGTACAATTAAACAGTATGTTTTAAATATATGTGCTTATGGTGGGCGTAAGTCACTTGGCAATGAGTAAAACAAAAGCCTCATACAGTCATAGTTAAATGGGCTTCAAGTAGAAGGCACATGGCATATGAGGAGTCACCCACTCATATTCACATACTGATGTAGTGATGGTGTTGAAATTACATGACATGACATTGGATGTAAGCCCATCACAGCAGACTCCATGAAAATCTTGTTCCTTGGTTCTACGAATGTGTTTTTTTTTTAGTTTTTAAAAGAGATTATGATTACCATTCCTTTCGTTTCTTTCTTTCTGTGTACGCAGGCTGGTACTCCTGCGGACACTCCCTGTATTATGTATAGACAGGCAAGAATTAATCCCATCTACCAAACAAAGAGAGTGGAGTTTTGTGTGTTTGACCTTTTTTTTTTTTTTTTATCCCACCATTAACTTGATTAAGGCAGCCATACTCCTACTTGGGGAAATCTATCCTTTGATCTATGATTTTTGTGGGACATAGAATGAGACTAGTTTTAACATTAAGGCATTTTGAATAGAGAAGGTGATCTGCTGACTCTTTCTTGAAAAACAAACCTTAGTGAATTGTTTGATGATGTGGCAGCCCAGAAATACCCCTGTACAGTCAGCTGGGCTATAAAGAAATTGAATCAGGTGAAAGCCTGTACAAACATGTAATACTGCACCACAACCTTACAGTTTAAACATCACTGTCACGAAAGGACTGTAACAGTTTCACCAGCAATGTGTTCTTTTGTTGACATAAATCTGTCTGTCTCATGTCTGTCTGTTCTGTCTGTCTGCCTTGTCTGTCTGTCTGTCTGTCTGTCTCTTGTTTTGTCTCACTTGAGTGTCAGTATCTCTGTCATCTATCTGTCCATCAGTCTGTGACCTCTCTATTTGTCTGTGTCTGTCTGTCTGTCTCATCTCTGTCTCTGTCTCTGTCTCTCTCTCTCTCTCTCTCTCTCTCTCTCTCTCTCTCTCTCTCTCACCCTCCCTCCGTCCCTCTCAAATCTTAGTTCTTGGTTGAAGATATTCTTTTTTTGTTTGAACATAATCACCCCACACACACACACACACACACACACACACACACACACACACCCCTCCCCTGCCCCCCCCACCCCCCCCCCCCCCCCCCCCCCCCCCCTCTCCGACAAACAGATTTTATATCATTTTTGGTTGTGTTAATCTTCATCAGGGATGGTGGATGGATGAGGTAAAAGTGAGAGATGATGTATGTAATGTAACATTTATACTATAGCCACCAAGCCCCTACTTCCCACTCCACTATCTTTTCTCTATAGATCTCTGTTTCAAAGCAAACATATTACTATTACTATTCTTTTTTTTCTCATGAATTCCAAGCTCTCTCTATAGATAAATGTGTTTGTTTGCATTGGATGTGTGTGTATATGTGTGAGCATGTGTGTGTGTGTGTGCGCATATGTGTGTGTGTGTGGTGTGTGTGTGTGTGCGTGTGTGTGTGTGTGTGTGTGTGTGTGTGTGTGTGTGTGTGCATACACACATGGTGTGCATTGCATAATTGCATGTACAGTTTTTCACTATTTCAGTGTGTAAAGTAAGGATGCGTACAAGATGTAAATCATTGCTTTTCAATTTCATTATTATTTTTTTGTTTGTGGTTTACATATTAGTTCAGCTCTTTGTAGGTTATTTGACCAGGTCATCAGTACACAGCTGACAACCCTGCCAAATTTTTCAGAATTTCGATAATTTAGAAATTATTCCGGACAAAGTGACATCATCAATTTAGTTTTTTTAAAATCCAGAATTATAAAGTGTTAAAACATTTTTTTTTGGTTATGTTTTGTGTTGTTTTGTTTTGTCTTATGTTTTGAATGGTGGTAGTGGTGGTGATGATATTTTAACTGGGATGATAATGTATTGCAGAATAAAGCCCAGATGATTTTATGTGGATGTTGGCAAGTATATGTATGGAAAATGGACTTTCTTTTAAAACCATTTTGTTAAATAAAACAAAGTGTACTTTCAGTCAAAAACTAATCTGCCCTCTCTGCAGCCTTATCCCACTTCATTCATCCCCTGGTTCCTGAATTTTGAGTCCAGAAGGTTGGCAGCACTGTCAGTAAATCAGCTGAGATGTTTTACAGTGATTGATTGATGAAATAGAATTTTCATTTACTATGGCAAATCTGTATTGTAAAATTAATTCAGGAGTTCCCCCAACACCATATCTCATATAGCAAGACTTCATCATCAGGTTAACACTTAATTCACATTGTCACAAGTCAGTGTTGAGGCCTCTTTCAGTCAAGACTGACCATGGACGATCCTCATCATCTTGGTCTAGAGCATTGTGACATATATGACAGTGCAGACTACTGCGTGTTGGACAAGTTTGGTGCAAAGGTCGCTGCTGCATGTGGTGTCTGGTCTGAAGGAGTTGCTGCGTTCCTTTACTGCTTGACTGCTTGTCTTTAGCTGCACGCGGCAGCTTCTCATCCCCTGTTTAAAAGGTATTGTTTCATAGTAGATCTCTCCACCTCATGCTGCAGTTCCTCCATAGACTCCATGTCAGCACTAGTCCTTTGTGGCCACTGGTCTGTCTCCCAGATGCCTGTTCTTCATAGAGGATATCTTTCAAGACGAGGCCACACCGCTGTCATTACCCAAAAATAATCAAAAGTGAAAGATACCCCACACCCATCAGCTCCACCGGCCGCCCCCCCCCACTCATCACCCCTACCCCATAAGAAAAAAAAAGCAGCAAAAATAAAATTTGCTGTCCAAAGCTTTCAAGAAAGTGGGTTCATACTCTTTGCAATAATTTACCAATTAGTTGAACTGAAGTTAACTTCAAGAATGTTTGATTATCTCCCCCCCCCCCCCCCCCCTTGTGTGAACTATGGAAAACTGTCCAGCATAGCAGCAACTTAAACTGTTGTATTTCTTATTCTACATGAAATTGTCATAAAGAACAAGGTCAAAAAGAACATGATTATAAGAACATCTGTTTAACTGGTGAGACATGACCTTTGTGTGGGTGGTGTGTGTTTAGTATGAACAGGAGTGTATTGTTAGGTGGGATGGAATTGTAGGTATCGTGCTGTCTACAGGGTATACCTGCATGTTTAACTCTAAAATTTAGTGCATATTAATTTCAGTCTGTTACAGTTTCTGGAATGCTTCGAATGATTTTGAGCCATGAGGGAAGCATCATGTATGTTCCCCATTGTTTTTATTATTAAGATTGTTATTTGATCAACAGAACAGTACTGGCATTTGTCTTCTTTTTAGGAGACCCAAAGTGCCCAGTGCGGTCATTCCTGAAGTATGTGGAACATCTGCACCCAATGACTGATGCTTTTTGGCAGCGACCCAAGCGTAATGTGAATCAGTCGGACTATGTGTGGTACGACCACTCCCCCATGGGCACCAGCACACTGAACCGCATCATGCAGCGCATCTCCATCATGGCCGGCATGTACGAGAGCTACACCAACCACTCCATCCGCGCCGCCTACATCCCACTCATCGAGAACATGTGCGCAGAGGCAGTGTCATCGGGCGGGCCTTTGGGCGTCTGGTGGGCCGCCGCCAGCTTTGCCGCCAGACCCCCACTTGGGCAGTGAGAGTCAGACGCCCCGAGGCAGCTGCAGCAGTAACAGCGTTCTGCAGTCCCAGGACAGTCGGGCTGAGCCTGACTTTAGCTCAGGAGAGGATTCGTCGTCTGTCACATCGGAACTGAAAGATGGGGATGATGGGGATGTGGCAGATCCAAACAGTAAGTGTTTGAATAATGCTTGTCTGTCGGATTCATTGTTAGGTGAAGGTATGAGAAAAAGAATGTTTGCAAAATGTAATACTTTTAAAATGTTTGATTACTGCTCCTCTGTGATGCTGTAAGTGAAGTTCTAAAGAATAGAGTCCACTTGGGAAGTATTTTATTTGTGACCTATTTGGTGCGTCTCTGGTATAATATGAGAAATTCTAACAGGAATGGTGTGCATGAAATTCAGTATTTTACTTGCCATGTCTGATTGATGGTCTGAGGGCTTTTTGAAGTTCTAACTAAGGAAAAGTGTGTGTGCGATGTTTAATACTTTAGTGTTATGTCTGATGTTAGCATCTATTTAGTCATATGACTGTGAAGTTCAAAGGAAAAGAGTGGGTCTGAAAATTCAGTTGTTATGTCTAGTCAGTATGCCTCCGTAAAGGATGTGTGAAGTTTTGAGGAAAAAGAGTGTGTATAAAATGTAAAGAATATGTGAATTTGCATTCATAACTATCATAAGTACTCCTTCACATCTTCAGAACAAACAATCTGCATATTAAGAATAAGTAAAAAAAAAAAACATAGCTGTCAAATATAATTCATATTAAATTCATGAACCAATCTTTTTGTGTGTTATTTAAGTAGGTGAATGTGTCCCCATGTTTGTGTGTGTGGATAGGAAGCATGATTTGTAACTGCATTTAAATTAACCCTTCTCTGCTGAACCTTTACAGAGATTTGGTCAGCATCATTGGATTTGTAGTAGAATAACCCTACTTTGTTTAAGCATAAATGTTTCACCTGAGGGGAAAAGAGGAGCTTTGCAGTGGGGGTAAGGGGAGGGAGGTGAAGGACAACCGTGTCATGTCAGAGTGAAAGAAAAAAAGCCGTTGGTTGTCTGGGTTTAGGCATGGAAAATGTTCCTTGCTCAACTGACTTGTGATGACGTTTGACTACCAGGCTAGGGCTTTCATCAGACTGTACACTAGGTGTCTGTATTTGCAGTCTCTGGTCATATGGTCTTTTTATTATCTTTTTTTTTTTTGCCCTATAATTAGATGTTCTTCATTAAATTTTTTTTTTTTTTTTTTTTTACTTTTTAAAGAAAAATTGGGGGTGAAAAATTAGGCAAAAAGGGCTGATGATCTCATCTTGGCCTAGTTTCATATTTCCACTTAAGAATGGTTGCCCTCTTTAAGATTTGCGGGAGGCTACAATGAAGGTGAAATCAAACAGGTATGAGTAAGGTGTGGCTTGGTTGTTCTTCCCAAGATTTGAGGGAGGCTGAGGTGAAGGTGAAATCAAAGAGGTATAAGTAAGGTGTGGTTTGGTTGTTCACTAAGGTTTGAGGGAGGCTGAGAAAGTGAGATAAAGGTGAAATCAGACAGGCGTGAGTAAGGTGTGGTTTGGTTGTTCTCCCCCTAAGGTTTGAGGGAGGCCAAGATGAAGTGCTGGAACAGATTCAGAATGTCACGGTGAGAGACATCCCCAAGTTTGTGGACTGGCTGAAAACTGTTCGTGTTGAATACCATGGGGACAGGGGCAATCGTAAGTATTTGGTACTGTTTTATTCAGCTTGTAGAAAACGTTTCCTTGTATTGCATCTGTTATTTTTTCATTTATCTTGTCATGTATCTATAACATTATTGTATATATCACTGCTTATATTGTTGTTCCCTCTGCATAGGTGTAAACACTGGATGGCGTGTTTGGAGGGAGCTTTTCAGGTGTTGGAAGATAAACAAAGAAACAACTGCTCTGCATTTGAAGAAGAAGTGGGCATAAAGAATACAAAGGCTGTAGTTCTCACTTTACTAAGTGAAATCTGTCCAAATTGACCCACAACTATCTAATATTAAAAAAAAAGATTAAGATTTTTCATGAATCACCAGGTAGTTCTCAGGATCTGCTAGCAGCAAACGATGCATACACTTGCACTCAACCGTTAAGCTTTTAAAATACATGTATGTCTATATTATCAACAAATGTACAGCGCAACATACACACAGACACTCATAATTTGTGCAAACTTAATGTAATTATTTATGTTTTGTAAACAACTACGATGTAAGGTTATTGTCATAAAATATGTTATTTTGAAGGTACAGTGAAATATGATATGTGTGTGTTTACTTTTGAACTCCATATTTTGATTCATATCACGGAAATATGTTTATTACTCATGCCATACATGTTCAGGGATCTGTCCATTTTCGCTGTTGCTGTAACTGTTGGGTGTTACTTAATTCCTCAGTGAAAAGAATAAGTTTATCTGATTTAATCTTATCACTGTCATCTATGACTCATCAGTTCTGTGTGAGTTACTGCTTAGTGCTTCAGCTATGACCTTATTTGTTTCTTTGTTTGTTGTTTATCGTTTCTCTGTGAGGTAACACTTAAGTGTCTACTGATGTCTGTCAACGTCATTAGTGGTTGATTAGTTCTAGATTGTCTGAGTGTGCCTGTTGATGTTGTGCAGTGTGTCGGTGTGACAGATGGTGGTTGAATGCTTTACCAGTCATCAGTGTTCTGTAGGGCCACTTGGTGTCCGTTCTGACCATTTTGATCTGGATGGTGTTCTGTTCTGTTATTTGGCCTAGAGATGCGAGTGCTGTGCAACCCGGGGACAAGCACATTGTGGACCTGTCTGCTCACACCGGTCCCCTGGCCTCCGAGCGCCATCCTCCGTCCATCCTCCGCCAGCCCAGCAAGAGTCTGGACCCTCTTCCCCACCCTGACCTGAACAACGGCGCTCTCAGCCACCCGCTACCTCACCACGACCTGAACAACGGTGCTCACAGCCACCTGTCCCAGATGCAGGGCATCTCCATTAAGCAGGTTGAGTTCCGGTCATTTGGGGATACCTACTGCTCCCTAGCCGAGTTGTCGCCCATGAAGATCACCATTCCCACAGAGGACACCCTGCTGGTCTCGGGGGTCCCAGACAATGTGCAGCTCATGCTGCACAAAAAGCAAGGGGAGGTCAGTTCCACCAAAGAAGCCATGGCAGATCGCATTTTTTACTCCGAGAATGAGATGGACGTGGCAGAAGTGGCTGCCCATCTGGGCACATTTAGATCACTGCAGCAACAGCAGAAACAGGAGGCAGCCCTACCCTTGGTCGTCCCCTCCCATACTCTTCCATCCCCATCCCAGCCATCGAAGCCCCACGCACAGTCAATACCAATCATCTGACTGTCCCTCATCGCCCAGTACAACAGAATTCCTTTGAAAGGAAATCCAAGTGTGAGCTGATCAAGACCAAAAAGTACAAGTCGGTCACATACAGGGAACCCTCGCCCACCCCAGATCTCAAAAGGGTCTCTCCACCACAGGCACACCTATCCTCAAACGCCAGGCCAACGTGGTGGAGACACCTTATGGGTGATGAGCCACTGCCAAAACGAGCCCATAGTGAAGACCACGGTAGCTCCATCTATCCTCACATGAGGAGAGAAGAGTCGCTGGAAGCTCTCCGCTTACGTGCTGATCGTCTCGATGATTCCTTGAGGATGCACCAGGAGATACTGCAGAACTCGCCTCTGCTGAAGAAACAGTTAGATCGCCATGGGACTGGTTTCAGACATTCCTATAACCCCGTCAAAGCTGAGCCCAACGATTCATGAATCCAGTCCCAGCTTGCTTCTTAGGAAATCTTGTTGAGCCACAGTCAGTCATGGCGAGGAGTAGGAGGGGCGTCAATCACTGTGTGACGCAGGCTTGGTTCCTGGTTTGACCGGATGTTCCTGATGCAGTCGTCGTCTTTGAGGTGACCATGGAAAGGGACGGTGGCAGGAAAATAAGCAAAGCTTCCCGATGGTACTGGAAGAGTGATAAGATGGTTGTTTACCCACCGGGGTAGACGAAGGAAGAGCTGTCATTTGTGATGGATGTCTTGACAAGGAGCTGGGTATGTCTCCTGTCTCCAGCTTGGCATTTCACAGACGTGGTGCAGGCTTTGGATTCCACTGTCAGTGTCATTTTGTCCCAGTTCATATTTCTTGCGCAGTTGCGCAGAGAATGGTACAGCACAGAGATGAGTTCTAGGGGGACAAAAATTGGAATGAATTGTTGGCGTAGGTAGGGTCTTTTACCCTAACTGTATTGTTGTTGTTAATCCATTTCTCTCTCTGTGGAAACTGAAATGTCTGAACGTTTTTGTTCTTTGCTTTTGTACTAAACTTTGCTTTTTTCTTAATTTTTGAAACTATTTCTACTTTAACAAGTTACTGAACACACTGTTTTTTGTGAAAGTAACATGGGAACTATCTTACAGAAATCCAGTTTTGAAAGTATTGTATTTCAGTATCCAGTTGTGTGGCAGTGAAGTGATGATGAACAGAAATTCATGTTGTACAAAAACAAAAAAAAAAATGTGTGTGCCATTTTTTACCAGGTTATGTGACAAGTAAAAAAAAAAAAAGTATACAAAATAAGAAGGAAAAAAGTTGTGTTTGATCATTGTTCTTTGAATCCGGAAAGAAGTAAATTGTAGTGAAAGAACCTATGACATAAAATCCTCACCCACCCTGCATCATTCTCTTCATTTTGCAAAGTATGTGATATATCGTTCACAAACACTTGCACACAGGTATGCATAGTCAACATTACATCAAAATGTGACTGATTCTCCAACAGAAACACCACTTTCAAACGTTAAGCTACTTTCAGTATATTTGTATAACAATTTGCTTCTAAACTTTTGAATGAAGTAAAACTTGAAATTGGGTTTAGTTGGGTTTGTTGTTGTTGTTGTTGATAGTATTCTTAAATCATATGGAAAGTTAAAGATACATTTGCATCATATTGCATAATGCATGTTGATCATACATATGGTTTCAATTTAAGGATGTCAAAATATGATCTACATGCAATTTTAAAAATGACATTATCAGCTGTTCTGAACTTGAGTCATTTTTCTTGATGACCTTGAGGAATTTACCTTTTGTAAATTTGACCTAGCCTGTGTTATAATAGCTTCCTACATACATTCTTTTGTTAGTTACATAATTTAGTGGAGAGAAAAACATCAGATCTCCAGAATGACACAGTACTGTTACAGTGTTAGCCCATTGTCGACAGTAATTGTTAAACATGAACAGTAATGCACTACACTTGTATAAATTTGTCTCTATAGTTGAGGAATTAGTGGGGGGGGGGGGGGGGGGGGGGGGGAAAATTTCATATACAGAATATGTTTGTATAAAAAGATTGGGGTATGGATGAACAGAGCAGTCTTCTTTGAGACCGTTCATATTTAACCCTCTTACCAGCTGTCTGCTCCATCACAGACTCTGTAGTTAAATTAGTGAATAAAATGTAGGGGAAAATCGGTTCAGTTTCACAGACAATGGAGAGGAACATGGATTCTTTGTCACAAACAGCAAAGTCAAAAAGTGTTCAACTTTTTCGGATGAGTAATGTTAACATGAAAAATCAGATGTATGTTTCTATTGACATGTACATCATATCACTTAAGCATTGATTCGTAAGGAATGGGTTGTTCCATGGCTGGAAGTATTACTATTAGCAACCCCAGTATCATTACATGTCTGTCGAGGTGGATTTTAAGTCAGTACTATAATGCTAACATGTGATTCTATTGTCATTTCTTTTTAGGGGGGGGGGTAGGGGCAGGTATCCATGGTTAGTTCCTTTTGCATTGTTTTATGACAAGATTGGCCTGTGCTTCACAGTACATTACTTAGTATAGTAGGTCATGGGTACGTTTATAGATTATGGGTACGTTCATAGATCATAGGTACAGTTAATGTTACAGGAGATCATGGTGGCTTTGTTGTTTCATCGGCAGTGCAAGTGTGTTGATGATAATCGGTGATGCTGGCATCAGACTCAAAGGTCATGGCTTGATATGTGTGTGTGTGTGTGTGTGTGTGTGTTGTGTGTGTGCGCGCGCGTGTTAGAGAGAGAGAATGTATGCCTGCATGCATAATGAATAAGAGAGAGAAACAGATCAGTCAGACAGGTAGTTATTCTTAATATTTTTGAAAACTTTTTAATTTTTGCATTATAAGTAACAGAAATAAAATTTCTTGATGCTCATGTCGGCCGGCAATATAAAAGTTTTCTTCATGGCATTGTCTGATCCTTCAGTGTATTGGTTGTTAGTTTTATCTAAATGCTATCAACACAGAGAAATACTGACATTCATGTTCAGACACACATCTGTCCCAGGTATGTAGAAGCTGAATTATTCTGCAATATGTTCATTGCCATTGTTTCATGTTCAGAAAGACAGAAGTAAAAAATGTGCTTTGCACACACCGCCTCAGCTTCAGAGCTGAGATGGAAACTCTTACAGAAATGTTGAAAATTGAATATTACAATTATTAGGCATGTTTAAGGTTTGGGAATACTGAAAATTGAGACCTAGTTTGCTTTGTCATTTTTACTCAGCAGTTGAATTTTTTACTCAGCAGTTGAATTTGACTCCTTGGGGCTGCAAGTAAAGTGAGAACACTGTAACCATTTGAACAGTGTCACTCCGGTCTAAGCCAACAAATCAGGGTCTGCTGGAGAAAGACTGGGCTCCTAAATCCTCCACCCCTCCTTCCCCTCCCCTTCCCAGCCCCCTCCCCTTTTGTTCCCCCTCCTCTCCCGCAATCCTTCTAGTCCTGTGCCCACCGGATACTATTCTGCCATGCGAGTGATGATTGTGAAAATAACCCCTTAATTACAGAGTGCAAGTGCGCCCGTTATGCCGGGGAGTGGATTGCTATACAGTCACTTGCTATGTTTACATCACTTTATCGTATAGATTACTTAGAATGCAACCTTGATATTTGGTCCACTGACTTAATAGGTAATAAAACATCGTGGTGACTTGAGAGATAATAAGACATTGTACATTGCTTTCAAACAATCTGAAATATTTGCGTATTTCCCTTCACCTAGTATCAGGGAAGTTTGTTAGTATTCATCGTGTCATCACCCCCAAAATCCTTCGGGCCAC
This sequence comes from Conus betulinus, assembly GCA_016801955.1. NCBI lineage: Eukaryota > Metazoa > Mollusca > Gastropoda > Neogastropoda > Conidae > Conus > Conus betulinus. The sequence goes on along the minus strand of JADBJO010000472.1, from coordinate 671,528 downwards.
AGGTGTACAGAATGCACATTTTGGCCGGGATGAATTCCAGGCTGGTGCAGTAAAGGGGTTAAATACTAGTGTAGACGATCATTTGACTAGTCCTGTTATCATGTTCAAAGAAATTTTTTAAATGTGATCATTTCTGATCCTTAGAACGTAACTGAAGCAGAAAGTTGTAAAACAGGTTTAGTGCCGGGCCAAAAAATGTTTTTTCTTTCCTTGCACTAGAACATCATAGCTGATAGCAGGACAACACAGAAACGAAACAAAACAAGGAACTCTCAAGTGAACCAACAGTGATTGTTGCCATCAGACTTCAGTTCCAGGGAAAATATGAAAACGTAACACACATGTGAAGTGTAATCTACTCTGTTCAAAATAGAAGTTGAGTTCGCAGATTGTGTTGAGTTTGGTTGGATTAGTTTTGATAAAACGAGATGGAGCTGACCAAAAAGGGACATATATGCTCGATGTTGTTGAATTGGAAAACAGGAGGAGCTGTCAATATTGCAGAGAAAAAAAAATGTCTGACCAGTTGATATGTAATATGAAAATGTAATAATGTAGATTTGTTTTACTACATTCTGATTAAGTATCAGGGCCCAATATGTAAAGAGAACATGAAACTTGTCCATAAACTGTTATGCTGTGAAGTGAGACTGTGCACAGAGCATACAACAGTGGAAAATGTGAGAAAAACGTAAAAGATTTGTTTACATTTTCTGGCTCCGAATAAAGTACAATATTGACTTGTGAAGTAGATGAGAGCTTAAAGAACGATTCAGTCGATGTCAAGAGTTTGTTGATGTCAGGAGTTATGGGGCATCAAGAGTTTGTGCAGGAACACAGGTCGTGCAGTAATGATTTTGTAAGTGTTATCTAGTTTAATGAAGTTTGCTGTCTATTTCATTATGCTTCATATGTTTTTGTGTTTTGTTTGTTTTTAATGTATGTAAAATGCCAATTCCATAGATGACACCTCTCTTGAATGTGTGTGTACATGCGTGGGTGTGTGTATGGGTGTGCGCATGCATGTGTGTGTTTGCGTGTTCATGTGTGTGTGTTCATGTGTGTGTGTGCATGTGTGTGTGTGTGTGTGTGTGTGTGTGTGTGTGTGTGTGTGTGTGTGTATATATATCTACTTCATCTTTACAGGTATTTAACATAAAAAATGGAAGAGTTCTTGAACCCCAGCTTCATTTTGAAAAAAAAAAAAAAATCACGTGCCAGAACTTGAGATTATCCAGTTTAAAGAATTTCTACACAAGTTCCAAATACTGAAATGGGACATATTCCTTATCCAATGATTTGAACATCTTAGTGATATTACTTTTCAATTTTGAGATTGGAATGCATCATTATGTAGACCGTTTGATTTTATAAAAGATTTGCCCATGAATTATGGTTATACAAAGATTTATAACTGATTTTTCAGTGCTTTATGTTGAACTGTATTTGTTTTTAACCTGCCAATGTGTTGTTGAAAGCTGTCTTGTGATTGTGCAAAATTAAAGTAATTGTTTTATCTTGGAAAGCATCGATTTTTTTCTGTTCTTTTTGTCAATTTTTCTTTTGATTTCTTGTGTTTTTCACTCGCATGTGAAGCGAGTATGCAATCAGTATTATATTTACGTTGTCTCTGCATGTGTGCGTCTGTGTCATGTGTGTCCCCAGGCTTGTAAATTGTCCTCTTCTCAGCTTATTTCCTCTTTTTTGGCTGCAATACACCACCACCACTCCCTGACCGTTTTTCCCTCCCATAATACAAAATCTGAATGAAAGTTTGTTGAAAATATACTTGAAAGCAGCAAATGTGGTATTTAGCGATGTTGAAGAGGTGCTTTAGAGTCATGCCGGTTATTTCCACCTGCCGTTGCATCTAGTTTGACTCCACCTTAGTGCAGTCGTGATTGTTTCAACCCTCTTTTGTTCTCAGGAAGTTGGCATGCCTGATCGTAGGTAAATGTTGATGGTGGCATTTTCTGGTGAAATGCTCTGGCATAACCGAAGTTGGCGCAGCAGTGAGTGTTGATAAGATCACTCTTGCTGTCCTTTGCTTTGAAAATGCTACCTTATGGCAGAAACCCAAAATTTGGTAGTCAGATTTTCAACAGTATCTTAAACGTTTCAAAACTGACCAAATAGGTTGTGATAAGTGACTTCACAAGTATTCATTTTATCAGTTAATTCACAAATACACAAAGTGTTCACTTTTATTTGTGTATTTTATTGGAATATGGTTACAAGAGTTATGTTACATTTTTTAAGATCAGGCCATTTGCTGCAATTTCTGCAAAGCTGAGGTACAGATTATACACCAAAATTAAAGAGTTAATAAACAGCTGAGATAGGCCATCATATCTTGCTAAATATAGCTAATTGAGACCATATGAAAGTTTATTGTTTAAAACATATCAAACTTAAGCAATATAAGACTATTGTTTAAGTTTAGCACATTTAACAGAAGTGTTTCAATGATAACAGATCTTTAAAAAGTATTTACAACTGCGTCATAAATTTCACATTGTTGTCAAAAAGATCAGAAAGTTGGCAATAATTGTGAGGAAAATTCAAAATGTAGGCATGAAATTAAATAGGACTTGATATATGTCAACACAAGATGTATTTTTACACTGAAGTTTGGTAGTGACATAGATTGAATCAGTTTGGTATTAAGATTTGGGGAACTGAAAGCGAAGCCTCTGCCAGAAATATATCAGTGGCAGTGCACACAGCTTTTTACCCCAGAACATGAATTGAGAATTCTCTGAAGACAGCCGTATGTCCCTCCCCTTCCCCTTATGCCCCTCTTTATCCCCCCCTACCATCCCCATTCATCAGGTTGCCACCACCACCACCACCATCTCGCCCACCTCTTGCCTCTCACTCTTTCACTACTTCCCATTCCCCTCCAATTCTTCTTTATCTACTCCCCCCCCCCCCCCCCCCCCCCCCTCCCCCCACCTGTACACCCCAGCCCCCACCTACAATCTCTGCTCTGTCCCAACCCGTTTAGCACAATGTCAGCCTACTCTGTACCCATCCTTTGATTCCTCCTCAGAAGTCGTGTTCTAATGCTGTTTGAGTGCATCGGAAAAGATTGATGTCATCATTCAGACAAAATCTGCAGGTTCCTTTCCTTCCCCATTTGTCGATCCATGCTTTGCTCTTCATCTCCCTGTGGTGAGTTCATCACATGTGAGTCAAAAAAGGCAAATTATCTCTTTTGTTTCTTTTTTTTTTTTTTCATTTGTAGTTCTCTGTGTGTGTGTGTGTGTGTGTGTGTGTGTGTGTGTGTGCGTCTTTTTGTTTTTTTTGTTTTTGAAGGAAAGTAAATGAGGTCTGATTTTCAGGATCGTTTCTGTGTAATGCTTTCCCAGATTTCTTTTGTTTACACTGTGCTAAAGTTTTCATTATATACTCTCCTGCCACAAAAGCAAACAATTAGTTGTCCCACTTTCCCAACCTCCTGCTCTTTTCTCATTTTGATTTTGATTTGATTTCTTCTGATTGTTATTTGGATATGGATGGTGCTACTTAATTCACATCAGAATCTGTTTGGCTTGATGTGATGATGAAGTATATACATAATATCAAACTACATTTAGGAATGATCGAACACATGTACACAAGATAATGATCAGTACATGTACATATATATAAAGTAACGTTTGGACGTGTGTAGATAACCAGAGAACTGTTCACTTGTGTAGGTGGATGGAAAAGGGAACTTTGTTTTAGCCTCTTCCTGTTGCAAACACAGATAGGTGATGTTCAAGCTGATGGTCATTGGTTTCTGTCAGTGACAAGTCATCAACACACTCATGTCACCTAACCGAGTTCCAGAAGTTCTGAGGTTAAGGTTAAAGGTTAGAGTCACATAGCTTAATGGTTTTAGGAGGTAGAATGTTACTGTAAGATGATCACTGTCTTTTGCATGGCATGATGGAAGGCAGCGCCCATCCCTCACCTTCTGCCATTTTTAACCTTCCCTGACAAGATTTGGGTATCCATTTACAGAAAGGGTGGACAGAAAGGGTTTTCAAGCGAAAGAAACAGAACCACCTTATTAGTTGCTGGAATTTTTTTTTACCCTCTGTTGCATAGGCAGGAGCCTAAACCATGTGCCTAAGGAAGTAATTCATGTAGAATGACGATTTTGTTCTGACCCAATGACACCTATGGTGGGGACTTTCACTTTGCTTTCAGGTGACTAAATGGGCTCTTGAAAGAATTATGATTGATTGATTTAATTTCAAGCTTGCACACAGTGATGCGTTTCACATGATGTAAAGCATCCTTTGCAGATCTACAGATAACTTTTATGTTTATCACACACACACACACACACACACACACACACACACACACACACACACATGTGTACTTATTAACATATTATGGTGATACCAGCAAGTACATAAGCATATGGAATGCCCCAGCTGATTTCCTATCTACTGGACAAGAGATTAAAAAGAAAAAAAATGATGAGAAACTATTGAAATCAATGAAAGACATCTTAACAGCCTAAACTGTGAAGCACCTCTCTTCTCATTCCTGATCACCATCACCACCCTGTTCCCTGCCTTCCTCTTTTTCATCATGTCCACCTGCCTTCTCATTTCATGGCCAGATGTGATAAGACAGACGGAGGGCAGAAGGGTGGAGGAGGGAGAGAGGGGTTGAATTGACAAGCCCGGTTGGACTTGCAGTATTGGCTATGCCGCAGTAGCAAGATATTGGCCAGACAATGCTCGTCACATGTGGAAAGACGTCCACATTGCAGGAGAAGAAATATGTGCTCAGTAAGAGGAGTTAAGACACTGGGTTCATTGTTGGAGGCTGGATATTGACTACATCACAGGAAGCAAGACATTGGCTACATTGCAGGAGTGTAGGCATGGGTTACATCACAGGAGTTAAGACATTGGCTATATTGCAGGAGGGTAGGTATTGGCTACATTATAGAGTCAATGGCTATATATCACAGGAGAGTAGATATTGGCTACATTGCAGGAATCAGGACATTGACGACCTTGCAGGAAGTCGGACGTTGGCTTCATCACAGGAGTCCAAACATTTTGACTACATTGCAAGAGGTTATGGCTCCTTCACAGGAGGCTAGATATCATACAGGTGCCAGGAGACAAAACATTGCAAGAAACTAGATACTGGTTACATGGAAGAGGCCTTAAGGTTATTTTGCACCCACATGTCTTAAGGAAATACTTGCAGTACCTATCCATTCAGCTCACACAAAGACTAATCAGTAACAGTGTATGTTCCTGTTCTGTTAGCATGAGGATCTTCAGATAGCATTGCCATCATTAGTCTTTTCTGCAAGGCTTCTCACTCAGCACAGCTGCTGCTCATGACTTAACAAGGCTCCTCATGACCACCCATGGCTCTTAATGACCCAGCATGGCTCTTCATGACCCACCATGGCTCTTCATGACTCACTATGGCTCTTCGTGACCCAGCATAGCCCTTTATGACATGATGGCTCTTCGTGACCCAGCATGGCTCTTCATGACCCACCATGGCTCTTCATGACCCACCATGGCTCTTCATGACTCACTATGGCTCTTCGTGACCCAGCATGGCCCTTCATGACATACCATGGCTCTTTGTGACCCAGCATGGCTCTTCATGACCCAGCATGGCTCTTCATGACCCACCATAGCCCTTCATGACCCACCATGGCTCTTCGTGGCTCTTCATGACCCAGCATGGCTCTTTATGACCCCACCATGGCTCTTCATGACCCACCATGGCTCTTCATGACCCATCATGGCTCTTCATGACTCACCATGGCTCCTCATGACCCAGCTTGGCTCCTCAGGACCCAGCAGGACTTCCTCATGACTCTACACAGCTCCTCATGACCAGCTCGGCTCTTTATGACCCAGTTTTGTCCTTCATGACTTGGCATGGTCCTTCATGAGCTAGCACAGCTCCCAGTGACTGCTATGGAGGTGAACGTGTCATGGCATACTTGGTCCAAAAGGGATAACTAACCGTAGTAGCTGTCTATATTTTTGACCAAATGGCAGACAAGTCCCATTCAGATCCTTGGTCTCTTTTTTGTGTACGAGTGATGAGAGCACTGAGGGAAAAAAAAGGACACAACCATCTGTTGTCCATTTCAGGATTACATGGGAATGATACAACGATAAAAAGTTTTTGCCCTGTAGGTGTTCTTATTAAGGAAGGAACATGGTAGTTCACTATTCGCTGGTGTGGATGAGGACTTGGGAGTTTGTGCTTGGCAGAAATGAACAGCAGACTGGAAATACACTGGGATGAGGCAAGTTTCGAAACTGATTGACTGCAGATAGGAATTGGAGTTAGAGAATAAAAGAGGAGTTGCTACTGTACCCGACCACCAAGAGATTGCACAAACAATTAAATTAAGTGCAGGAGCTACCCCTTTTGTTCCCGTGTTTCTTTTTCAAACAAGATAAACAAAATGAGCAGGGCTTTTTTCTTTTCTGAAAATCTCAATTCTCTCTCTCTCTTTTTTTTTTTTTTTTTTTTTTTTTTTAATTTGAAGAAGACCAAGAGGTTGTATGTTTTACTCCTGTATTGTAATCTGTTTATTTATTCCATGCATTTGATGGTTCAGTATCTCCACTTTCATTCTCTCACATTGGGATCAGCTTTGCAATGCTAGAAGAGGTCCAGAAGTCTGTGGACAGCACATACATACACACACTCCAGTATAACCAGGGAGAATGCACCTAAGGCCGCCCAATCAAAGTGACAGATGTGGATGAAGCAGGGAACTGTCCCATTTTTCCTGGCTGTCGAGCTAGCCCAGGTTTGCATCCAGTAACGCACAGCATGTTTCACCTTCGTTCTAGTGGAAATAAGCAGCAGGCAGACTGTGCGAGTTTTCTGGTGGTCAGCTTCTTCTGTATTTCATGAGATGCTGACCTCAACATGCGAAGGACATGCAGTTTGATGGGAAGATACAGAACTGTCAGTCAAGGATTTTTTTTTTTTTTTTTTTTTTTTTGCTCATTCTTTCGTTTTGGCCTCAGAATTCAATGTAACTTAATTATCACAAGATTGAAAATTTATGTTGGTAATGTCCATGATTTCACATCATAAAAGCACCAACAGAATAATGAAAATAGATCACATTATTATACAAGGCTATTCACCACAAGGTATATATATATATATATATATATATATAAAAGAATTGCCTGCATCAAATCTCTGATTAATTACTCTACACAGATAAACAACTCGGTGTATCAGAGCAAATTTAAGCTATAACATACCCTCTTATCTCGCCCACATGTACGTGCTGACATACATGTACTACAAGCATGAGATATGTATGTATGCTGAGGCACACCTACTGGCAGGCATGCTCACACACATTGAAAACACCACCAACTCACATGTTGCAAAATGTGTCCAGAGCTCAAAAATCAGCTTTCAAAGAATGAACAGTTATTGTGATGAAAATATCCACACACGCACGGACTAACATGCTTTGTTCACTCATTCAACATAGAAACCAACATGTGGATGAAACTTCTTGTTGTGAGAGTCCAGCACTTTAGGGCCGGTGGTATCTTCCAGAGAGAAAAGGATCAGAATGTTAGTGAGTGCATAGTTGCAGTCATTGGTAGTCACTCTTGCCTTTCTTTTCATTCACCGCACAAATGAATCTATACCTATTTCATTCCCGACCTTTTCGCTGAAACATTTACTACTTTGCTCAACATGTTCTTACTGTCATCATTTAAGCTGTCATAACAACAGAAACAGGAAGAAGATAAGACCGACTCAATAAAACGTCTGTGAAATGCTTGCAGTACTGTTCCATTGACATGTTTCCGAGTCTTTGCAGCCAGTAAATTCTAGATTTTCTTTTCTTGTGATTGAGCTTAACATCAGCAGTGAAATCAAACTTATTTCTGGCAGTCCCTGATAATTAATACACACATATTTATGCAGTTTCCATCTTTTGAGTTGCAAGATCTGTAACAGTGAACAGCTTTCTGTTGAAATCTATTCGCAGTTCTTTGGTGTTCTGTACATTGAAGTCTATGTAAGTAGCTATTCTCGCACGATCTTGGAAATGCTTTGGCATGATCTAATTATACAAAGCTAGATAAATCTTATAGAACAGAGTCAGAATATTTCATACGGAGCATGGTATCAGAGGAAATTCTCAGAATATAACCTTTTTTTTTTTTGTTGTCCTACGCTATGTATAAATCATTTTTTAAAGAAATTCCATGTTACTGATTTTTAATTAAATCCACCCCAAACGTTTGGCACCAGATGATTTTAGTCCCCAGATCAGCTAGTTTGAAGAAGAGGGTAGGGAAACATTTTTGTTTCCCCAAAGTAGTTATTTTGGAAGTGAAGATGAGTGATGTTTATATTTGTTGACACCAGTTATTTTAGAAGATGGTATGAGCAATGTTTTTATTTCCCCAAAGTGGCTGTTTTGGAAAAGAGAGTAAGCGAAGCTTCACGCTAATGTTGCTGGCGGCTCACTTTTGAGTAACAACTTTTTCCAAAAGTTTCTCTCTGTGGGGGTCCCAAACTGCTAAGGCACAGGTTTATTTTGTTTGAGTATATATGGTGTAAAAAGTCGTTCATAATCATGTGCATCATTGTTCCTGTGGGAAGACAGACTGTGATAACCTTTAGAACAGTTTGGAGGATGTTGACACAGACAGACTGTTGTCTTCATTTTCCTCCATTACTTCTGTTCTGTCCAACCTCCCATCCACCTTGCTCCCTCAAACCCATCCTGGCTTCTCTCTGTCGTTCATTTGATTTCAGCAACATGTGAAAGCATAAAAAAATGGTATGTTTAAATCCACAGGAAGGTAAAGGTCTTGGGTAATGTTAAGAAGTGCTTCACGTGGAAAGAAAAAGGACCTTGCAGACACAGGTCTGATTTTCAGTAAATCGCACAACCAAGTATTGGGAAGTTCTGGACAGCAAGTTTTTGACACACAAAAAATCATACTAAATAGTGATTATTTTGCTACTTACTTTTACATACAGGGAACAAAATTTGTTTTCCTGCACCCCATTTCATATGCAGTGTTTTTTTGTTTTTTTTTTTTAAAAGTTCTTTCCCAGTGATTGTTTCATTGTCAGGATCTAATAAAGACAATGCATGGAATTATGTTCAGAATAGGTACAGTTAGTTGCAGAGCAACAGGTGAAAAGATGTTTCTATCCATTTTCAGTATTCCCACGACCCTCCTCATTCTTTGTGTATATCTAGGCGAGACACTTTGACAAAAGTGGAATTTCTGATACAAATTGTCATTCCTCAATTTTTTTTTTTTTTTTTAAATGTCTGTGATGGAGTCCATGTGGTATCCTTGGGAGATAGGAATGGCTAATCATAGACCCTGTTTAGGGAATCTACTTTCAGAATAAGGCTTTAAGCTTTTTTTTTGTTGCAGTATAAAATAGTTAATCTTAGGCCATATTTTAGGAAGCTGCATTCAGAGTTACGATTTTGTCTTATTTTTGTTGTAGGAGAAATTGAATTTGAACGTCCACCACAATGATGTTTTTCTTTTTTTCTTTTCTTTCTTTCTTTTTTTTTTTTTTTTTTTTTTTTTGTGCTATTTTTTTTCTTGTTTAACTGTTGCATTTTATAAACCACTTTTGTAGATACATAGACCAAAGTTGAGTTGTTGTTGTTTATTACTATCAACTAACAAGGCTTTTTGCAACTCTCAGACGCTGTGAATAAGGTACACTTTGAGCCAACATGTACACCATACTTTTCTGAATAGGCTGTACATCGAGACAGCACTGTGAGTCTGAGTAGTACTGAGATGGTACTCTAAATTTATGAATAGGCTACATGTTGTAAATCTGTGAATAGGGTATACAGTGAGACAAAATGCAATTCTGTGAACAGTCTATACAGTGTGACCGTAATGTAAATCTGTGAGTAGGACATACAGTGAGACAGTGCTGTAGTTCTGTGAACAGTCTGTACAGTGTGACCGTAATGTAAATCTGTGAGTAGGATATACAACGAGGCAACGCTGTAGTTCTGTGAACAGTCTATACAGAGAGACAGTACTGTAAATCTGTGAATAAGATATACAACGAGGCAACGCTGTAGTTCTGTGAACAGTCTATACAGAGAGACAGTACTGTAAATCTGTGAATAGGATATACAGCGAGACAAAGCTGCAACTCTTGAACAGGGTTTACTTTCAAAAGGCACACTGTAATCTCCCAAACAGGCATCAGTGCAGTAAGGCAACATGTAAACCTGTAAATAGTCTACACTTACAGTTTAATCCTGCAAGTAGGCAACACAGTAAGACAACACAGTAGGACTGTGAACAGGCTGTGTATTAAAGCAGCTCTAAACCTGTGAATCGGCTGTACACTTGGCCCTGGCCACTGCTCAGGTTGAGTCCATTATTCCATCCGTGTGTGTTCAAACAGTGTGTTGAATTCCAGTGCTGATTCATAAGTGTGTGGGTGTGTGTCAAGGAATCTACTGTCGGTGAGAGGGGTGAGTAGGCAGGCATGTGCTTGGCATGATAATAACAATTTCGGGCTATGTTTTGGCCAGGGCGTGGGATGCCACCTTGTTGGGGGTGTGGCAGAAACCAAACTTTGTTGAATGTTAAAAAGGTACATGTCAACAGAACTTGTCAGTTGACACATCTTTTCAAAGGATGTGATTGCATGCATATATGTAAACACTCACACGTACATTTGTATGTATACACTCACAAACACACACACACACACACACACACACACACACACACAAGCACACACACTCATGTGCTGCATACATAGACACACATGCACAGGCATGTGAGCGCTCTCATGTGCATGCATGCACACACACACACACACACACACACACACACACACACACATGCAATGGGTCAATCGACTCTTTAAATGCATTTCTTACCTGTAGAAAGAAATCAAAGTTGCCCTAACCCTAACCCTAACCCTTAAGAATGCTGGCTATGGTGATTTTTTGGTGCTTACAAAAAAAAAATTTTTACAATTAATTATTGTTGTTGTTGAAGAACCTTCAAGTCAAACATTGATTTTCGTATGGATAGATCAACTAGTTAGAAGATTTAGATTATTGTAAAAATATTTCTGATAGTAAAAATATGCCGTATCTTTAAGAGGGAAAAGTTGGTTCTGGTTAAAAAAAAATTTTTAATGTAAAAAAAGGTGGATTTTCAGAAAATTGACCCATTTTCCAGTATTCTAGCAGGTTTTAAAATCCACTTGGATGTTGCAAGCACGCACACACACACACACACACACACACACACAGCTGTGTGCAGTGATCAGTAGAACATTGCATCGTGTTTGTCTGTCAGCTTTGGAAGGATAGTTTTTGCTGTCAGTAGCTGAGCTGGATTTGGAATCATGGGGAGAATCAAGGGCAGATCACTTTGTCTAGAAAGGGGGAGATCATTCTTTTTTAAGAAGTGCCATAAAACTTCTTAGGGTATGGAGGGGAGGGGGGATGGTGGTGGGTGTGATATTTTGGAAATGAAGTACATCAGCCAAGGAGTTGTTCTGTTCCCTAATCAGTACCTTGAAATCCTCATCCACAAACTGGGATATTTTTTTGTTTGTTTGTTTGTTTTTTTCAAATCTCATTGATAAAATATTTCCTTTCATTATCACTTCTCAGTGTATTTATCCATCACTGTCTTTATTTTGACTCTTTGATTCTTCGTGTCTGCATGATTTTTTGTACATTCCCACATTCTATTGTCATGGCATGGAAGTGCCAAGCTGTTTAACTGTTTCATTTTTGTATTTTTTGATCATTCCCCCATCCCCCTCCCCTACACACAACGATGCCATATGAACTGTATGGACACAAAGGAGGAACGCAGGTGGTGGTGTGTACAGAGAGCGATTTTTGTTGTGTGTGTTTAGGATTTGTTTCCCAAAGTGGAAGAACAGGCAGTTGGTTCAATTGTGCTTGAAGATCTATGTTGTCGTGCACAACAGGCAGATAGTCATGCAGGCGGGCGTTGTTGTTCATCTAATTGTCATGGGCTGTCACACAGGCATCACACTTGTCTCTTCAGTCAGCTCCAATAAACGATCATAGTCCCGAACCGAAAACTGGAAATAAGTGAATCTGTCTGTGGTACGAATGGGTCAGCGGTAAGAATTGGTCAGCGATATGAATGGGTTAATTGTATAAATAGGTCAGTGGTCTGAATTAGTTAATGACACAAATGGGTATGATTTGGTTAATGATGTGAATGAGTTAATTGTGTGAATGGTTCAATACCATGAATAGATCAATTAAATGAATGGTTCAGCAGTAAGATTTTGTCAATGATATGAGTGAGTCAAAGATATAAATGGGTCAGTGATATCAATTGTCCATGATATGAATCAGGCAAAGGTATGACTAGGTCAACGGCATGAATAGGTCAATAATATGAATGGGTCAATGGTGTGTGAGTGATGTGAATTTGTCAGTGGTCTGAATCAGGCAATGATTGGCATGCATCAATGGTGTAAGTGGGTTAATGGCATGATTTGGTCAACGAAGGGAATGGATCAATAGAATGAAGTGAATGGATCAATGGCATGATTTGGTCATTGAAGTGAATGGATCAATGATATGAAGTGAATGGATCAATGATGAAGTGAATGGATCAATGGCATGATTTGGTCATTGAAGTGAATGGATCAATGGTATGATTTGGTCATTGAAGTGAATGGATCAATGGTATGATTTGGTCATTGAAGTGAATGGATCAATGATATGAAGTGAATGGATCAATGATATGAAGTAAATGGATCAATGGCATGATTTGGTCATTGAAGTGAATGGATCAATGGTATGATTTGGTCATTGAAGTGAATGGATCAATGATATGAAGTGAATGGATCAATGATATGAAGTAAATGGATCAATGGCATGATTTGGTCATTGAAGTGAATGGATCAATGGTATGATTTGGTCATTGAAGTGAATGGATCAATGGCATGATTTGGTCATTGAAGTGAATGGATCAATGATATGAAGTAAATGGATCAATGGCATGATTTGGTCATTGAAGTGAATGGATCAATGATATGAAGTAAATGGATCAATGGCATGATTTGGTCAATGAAGTGAATGGATCAATGGCATGATTTGGTCATTGAAGTGAATGGATCAATGGCATGATTTGTTCATTGAAGTGAATGGATCAATGGCATGATTTGGTCATTGAAGTGAATGGATCAATGGTATGATTTGGTCATTGAAGTGAATGGATCAATGGTATGAAGTGAATGGATCAATGGCATGATTTGGTCATTGAAGTGAATTGATCATGATATGAAGTGAATAGATCAATGGCATGATTTGGTCAATGATGCGAATGGTCAGTGATATGATTTGGTCAATGATGCGAATGGTTCAGTGATATGATTTGGTCAATGATGCGAATGGTCCAGTGATATGATTTGGTCAATGATGCGAATGGTCCAGTGATATGATTTGGTCAATGATGCGAATGGTCCAGTGATATGATTTGGTCAATGATGCGAATGGTCCAGTGATATGATTTGGTCAATCATATGAATAAGTCAATGATGTGAATTGATCACTGCTGTGATTTGATTTCAAGGGTAGGAATGGGATAATGGTCTGAATTGATCAATGATGCATGACCGAATTGATCAGTGATGTGTATGGGTCAAATCCATAAAGTCAGAGTGGAGAGAGTGGTAAGGTGATATATAGAGAAGGCATAAGCGAAACATTTTCTGAGATTAAGAAGCAATTCCTTATTTTAGAAGGAACTACATGGGAAGTTTGTATTGATGCTGTTGCTGACACAGGGAATTCTTTTCTTTTTTTTAACACTGTGCTTGTAATAGGGAATTCTTTATTGTCGCTGTCCTTGTTTTAGGGAATTTTGTATTGATACTGTCCTTGTCACTGTGAATTCCTATTTACACACAGCTATTATAAAAGAGGATTTTTTTTACTGTCCTTGTTTTAAGGAATATTGTATTGACACTGTCCATGTTATAGGGAATTCTTTGTTGACACTGTCCTTGTTAAAGGGAATTCCTGACTGGCACTTCCTTGTTGTAGGGACTTCCTCATTGACAGTCCTTGATGTGGGGCCTAAAAGAATTCTCGATTAACATTGTTATTATAAGGAATTCCTTATTGATATTGTTGTTTTTATTGGGAATGTCTGAATGACATTGTCATTATTACAGGGAATTCCTAATTGACATTGTCCTTGTTATAGAGTGCTAGGGATTTTCTGTTGATATTGTGTTTAGTATAGGACCCTTGGGGGTTCCTGATTGACACTGTCTTTACTATGGCACCCCAAGAAATTCCTGATTGACTGAAGTGTATGCTGATTGACTGATGTGTATGCTGATTGACTGATGTGCATGCTGATTGACTGATGTGCATGCATGCTGATTGACTGATTGACTGATGTGCATGCTGATTGACTGATGTGCATGCTGATTGACTGAAGTGTATGCTGATTGACTGAAGTGTATGCTGATTGACTGAAGGGCATCCTGATTGACTGAAGTGTATGCTGATTGACTGAAGTGTATGCTGATTGACTGAAGTTCATGCTGATTGACTGATGTGTATGCTGATTGACTGAAGTTCATGCTGCTGATTGACTGAAGTGTATGCTGATTGACTGAAGTTCATGCTGATTGACTGAAGTGTATGCTGATTGACTGAAGTTCATGCTGATTGACTGAAGTGCATGCTGATTGACTGATGTGCATGCTGATTGACTGATGTGCATGCTGATTGACTGATGTGCATGCTGATTGAGTGTATGCTGATTGACTGAAGTGCATGCTGATTGACTGATGTGCATGCTGATTGACTGATGTGCATGCTGATTGACTGGAATGTATGCTGATTGACTGATGTGTATGCTGATTGACTGATGTGTATGCATGTTGCCAGTGTTTTTTATGGCGAGTATCTGTCAGTCTGTCTTAAGACCAGTGCTTTCGTCATTATTTTGTGCTTGACTAAGATTGGTTGTGGGGTGAGGTGAGGTGATTTGCGACTACAGACATCTTGTGTTTATGGGATTATTATTGCTGATTATGAAACCAATTGGGGTGAAATGATTTGCAAGCATACACATCTTTGTTTATGAAATGATCATGATAGCTATAAAAACCAATTAGGATGAGGTGATTTGTGAGCACATACATCTTTGTTGATGTAATGATTATGATAGTTATAAAACCAGCTGTAGTGAAATTAATTTATAGTCAAATTTATGGAAAGAAAGTACTTTCATGCATTTGTGATTTTTGTTGTTAATTTGTCGGGGGGGGGGGGGGGGGGGGGGGGGGGGGGGGGGAATTGTGTGTGTTTGTTTTTTTTCTGATGCCTTCCCATCATTGAATGAGAAACAAAAGCTAGACTACTAGACAACAGACATGTGAACATGATGTTGATGTAACTTGTTAATATGCAGAATCACTGGTTTGAATTTAGGTGCCACAATTTTTTTTTCAGGGGGTGGGGGTGGGGGGAGAGAGGGATGATGAGAGAGTAAGAGACCTGTTTTGGAAAAGACAGGGTTGAATTGGATGACATGAGAATGGTTTTGTATGTTAAGCTGGAACTGGATGACATCAGTGCTTTGTATGGTTGGATGGAAACTGATTGACATGAGTGGTTGTGTATGGTTGGATGGAACAGATTGACATGAGTGGTTTTGTGTGGTTGGATGGAACTGATTGACATGGGAGTGGTTTTGTATGGTTGGATGGAACTGATTGACATGAGTGGTTGTGTATGGTTGGATGGAACTGATTGACATGAGTGGTGGTGTATGGTTGGATGAAACTGATTGACATGAGTGGTTTTGTATGGTTGGATGAAACTGATTGACATGAGTGGTTGTGTATGGTTGGATGGAACTGATTGACATGGGAGTGGTTGTGTATGGTTGGATGGAACTGATTGACATGAGTGGCTGTGTATGGTTGGATGGAACTGATTGACATGAGTGGTTGTGTATGGTTGATGAAACTGATTGACATGAGTGGTTTTGTGTGGTTGGATGGAACTGATTGACATGAGTGGCTGTGTATGGTTGGGTGGAACTGGTTGGGTGGAACTGATTGACATGAGTGGTTGTGTATGGTTGGGTGGAACTGATTGACATGGGAGTGGTTTTGTATGGATGGGTGGAACTGATTGACATGAGTGGTTGTGTATGGTTGGGTGGAACTGGATGACATGAGTGGTTGTGTATGGTTGGGTGGAACGATTGACATGGGAGTGGTTGTGTATGGTTGGGTGGAACTGATTGACATGGGAGTGGTTTTGCGTAGCTGGTTGGAATGGAATGAAATGAGGATGGTTTTGCTCATGATATAGGCAGACGCAAACTGCCCTTAACAAACAAGAAAGGTCACTTTTGTTCCTTTCCCTTCTACTCTGCTGTGGGGAACAAAAGTTACCTTTCTTGTTTCCTATGTGTATTTTTGTTTAAAATGCATTTGTTTTTTTTAGTTTATTGTGTAAGCTGTCCATGCTCAACCGAGATTGGACACATTCACAAGTCTTCATCATGATGATAATTACTATTGTGATGTTTAAGAGAGAACGGAGGCAATTAGGAACGGTGTTTTGTCTACTTCATGATGAAAAACTGGAACTGAAGAGTGACTTTTAAACAAGTGAAGAGTTGTAGTTAAATCTGCTCAGAGAAGAATGAGAGAAAAGGTTGTATGTCTCAAAAAAAACAGGAATTAACTACCCTGCAAGTGATGATGACTGGTTTTGTCATGGGAAGACGAAAAACCTTGTTGATATCAGAGTTTGTTTGTGGAGAGAGCTTTTGTCTCATCAGAGAGAGAGAGGGGCCTGTAGTGTGGACCAAGCAATGAAGAGAGTCTGTGAAGCAGTTCTCGATCATTTGTCTTGGAACCGGACATTACATGCTTTGCTTTTGTTAACACGCAGCAATTTTGGCCTTTTTTTTTTTTTTTTTTTTTTTTTTACTATACTGAAATACATTTTCGTTTCATGATCAGGAACTTTAGCTTTCAGAGGTGACAGTGGGTTTTTTTTTTTTTTTTTTTTAAGGTTTTTGCACTGATGCCATAATGTCTTGGCAGAATGCACTGCTAATTTGTTTTTCATGTTGTTTTCCTCTTGACGGCGTTTTGAAGTGAGAATTATATAATCCAACAACGTCACACAGATTTCAGTCAACTGGACGAAGCGTAAGGGTCAGACAGTGTCCTGCCAAAACTCCCAAATAGTTACATTGCCCGGGACAGTGGACAGTGTCCAGTATACAGCCGAGAAGATGAGGTGATGAGAGATCTGCCCTGGGCTTTTCGTCAGGTGAGGAAGAATAGGTGTCTGTCTGACCTGAGCTTCATGTCAGGTGAGGTAGATGAGGTGTCTGTCAGGCCTGTGCTCCATGTCAGGTGAGGTGTCTGTCAGGCCTGGGCTACAGGTGAGGTGTCTGTCAGGGCAGGGCTTCATGTCAGGTGTCTGTCAGGCCTGGGCTACAGGTGAGGTGTCTGTCAGGGCAGGGCTTCATGTCAGGTGTCTGTCAGGCTTGGGCTACAGATGAGGTGTCTGTCAGGGCAGGGCTTCATGTCAGGTGTGTCTGTCAGGCCTGGGCTACAGGTGAGGTGTCTGTCAGGGCAAGGCTTCATGTCAGGTGAGGTGTCTGTCAGGCCTGGGCTACAGGTGAGGTGTCTGTCAGTCCTGGGCTACAGGTGAGGTGTCTGTCAGGCCTGGGCTACAGGTGAGGTATCTGTCAGGCCTGGGCTACAGGTGAGGTGTCTGTCAAGCCTGAGCTTCGTGTCAGGTGTCTGTCAGGGCAGGGCTTCATGTCAGGTGAGGTGTCTGTCATGTAGGCGTCATGTCAGGTGAGGTGTCTGTCAGGCCTGGGCTTCAGGTGAGGTGTCTGTCAGGCCTGGGCTTCATGTCAGGTGTCTGTCAGGCCTGGGCTTCAGGTCAGGTGTCTGGCAGGCCTGGGCTTCATATCAGGAGTGGAAGGTGAGTGTCTGTCAGGTCTGGGCTTCAGGCGGTCAGTGTCTGTCAGGCCTGGGCTTCAGGTCAGGTGTCTGTCAGGCCTGGGCTTCATATCAGGAGTGGAAGGTGAGGTGTTTGTCAGGCCTGGGCTTTATGTTAGGTGAAGAAGGTGAGGTGTCTGCCAGGTGGGCTTCATGTCTGGTCAGGTATCTGTCAGGCCTGGGCTTCAGATCAGGTGTCTGTCAGGCCTGGGCTTCAGGTGAGGTGTCTGTCAGGCCTGGGCTTCAGGTGAGGTGTCTCATGTTAGACCTGGGCTTCAGGTGAGGTGTCTGTCAGGCCTGGGCTTCATATCAGGAGTGGAAGGTGAGGTGTCTGTCAGGCCTGGGCTTCAGGTCAGGTGTCTGTCAGGTTTGGGCTTCAGGTCAGTGTCTGTCTGTCAGGCTTGGGCTTCAGGTCAGGTGAAGAAAGTGAGGTCTCTCTCTCATGTGGGCTTCAGGTCAGGTGTCTTGTCAGGTGGGCTTCATGTCTGGTGATGCCTTGCGATAGGAAGGAGAGGAGGCTTGGCTTCAGGCCTCTTATACGGCTGCTGGAACTGACAGCTACCCACAAAGGGAATGTGTTCTGCACTATGATAGGTCTTGGTTTGCATAAAGCACAGTTAGGATCTGTATTGCTAGTAGACCTTAAACTTTTCTGAAAATAATCCCCAAAAATGCCCCCTTCCCCCCCTCCCCACTTTTCTTTTTTTTTTTCTTTTTGTTTTCTTGTTTTTGTTAGTTAAGTTTATCCAAATGTTGTTCCATCAAAGTAGAATTTCAGATGTTTAAAAGACATTACAGAAACTTTGGGGGGGGGGGGGGGGGAGTATTCAATGTCAGCCTCTGAAAGCCTTGGTGGTTCGCTGCTCTTTAAACGGCATTATTTGACTGATATCAGCATACAAGGGAAGCCATGCAGGCTGCCTGGTGTTCTAGTGTACGCTGACTCAAACTCAATTTGGATAGCTAGTGTTTGACATGATCAAAAGATTATCTAATATTTCAAACAGTGTGTCATGTTATTCACGGAATTAACGGTGATGAACCCTGCAGACAGTCTCTCGCGTGCCACAGAATGCAAAGTAAAGCAGACCTCCAGGGATGAAATACCTGTGAAGACCTGGTTCAACGGTCAGTCTGCCTGGAGGTGGACGCAGCTGGATGGTCACTCCTGGTCACTGCACCAGAACCCACCTGTCACACTATACTGATCGCACTGGTTAACGCTCCGTCCAGAAACCTGCAAGAAATCCATTCTACCTCCTCACATTATCCCAAGACTACAAACTTAAGCCCAACCAGTATATCTTAACCTTTTAAGGTGTGACCTAAGGTTGCAGTTCAGAGTTTGGCAAGGTCACAAGCCTCTGTGCTCTGTTCAGTTGGTGGTTGTACCTGGATGGGCTGGTTCCATTCAGATACTGGGTGAAAAGTGTTATGTCATCCTTGCCATCAGAGACTGATGGTGATTCTGCACGTTTGGTCTGTCCACATTGTCTGGTTGCATGGGAAGCAATTTCTACAATGTTTCATCTTTCTCAGCCTGAGGGTTTACATGTTTCGCCTTCCATGTAAAGTATAGATAGTAAATTTTTTTTTTTTTTTTTTTTTTAATCTGAGAGAACACATCTTTGACTGGGCTATCAAAAAGAATTTCAAGTGTCCGTGTGAGTGTGCGAGTGAATGAGAGCCAATGTGTGAAATGAAGAGGATGTTTAACAGATAATGTGGGGAAAAAAAACAAAACAGTGAAGCATGGTGCTGGTCCACTGGTTAGGTATTGAAGTCATTCATGTCAAGTGTTGATTGTGTCAAGTTACAATGTCTGACAGTCCCACCTGGGAGGGGGTAGGGGGGTGGTGGTGGTGGTGGTGGTGATGGCGGGCGGAGGGGATATGGGATGGAAGAGATCCATTTCTTCACACCACAGCTTTCTCAGTTAGTTGTCAGTCTTCACTTATTTTTACCCCTTTCCGTGACAGGAGAAATCCATCTGACTTGAGGAACCGTATTTCCATGTTTTCTTCTCTTTAACGATGTGCTACAGAATCCACATCCTTGTTTGGACTTCATGTTTTATGCTTTTTGCTTTACAACTAAAGCCCCACCCCTCATCCCCCTCTACTCATCATTCCACCCTCGCCTGTTCCTTCCGCAGGAGACTGACCTGTGCTCCAGGAATGAAGAGTGCAGTGGAGGCAAGGCTGATCTGCTGCACACTTTCCCGTACAACGGGAAGAGAAGAGTACAGTGTATGTCAGAAAAAAATCAGCTAGAACTGAGAGAAATGCAGTGTTTATAAGAATAAATCAATAGATAGGAAGAGAAATAATTGTATATCAGATTAAAGTGACACTGAGAGAAACAAAGCGTATATCATATAAAAGAATAGATGTTAAGAGAAATAGGCATATCAGAATAAATCTCTCAATGCCGAAAGAGACACAGTGAATAACGAAATAAATCATTTTAATATTGAGAAACGTACTCAACAGTAAGCATTTACAAATAGTGAGTGTATTGGAAAAAAACAAAACAGTGTGGAATGAATATGTTGTCCATGTATGGATTGTGTACAGTGGTGTGCTATAACCAGTGCTGACAAACCTGGTGTTGAACACATCAGCAAAGCTTTAACACAGCGTGTCATGTTGACAGACTGAAAGCAATCTAATGACGCTATCTCTAACATGAACACAGTGCATCACATGGTTTGACTTGTGATGCAAACAGAATGATATCTTGGCATCAAGACGTAATCTGCAACAAGCAGCTTTTCATGAAAAATAACATTATGAGTTGTGGTCAGTATTCTTTGAATATGAATAGTTTTTTAATATTTTTTTTCCCCTGTATATTGTGAAAGTCCGATTTTGTACCAAATGTGAAGCGCTTGTCAGCAGAAAATAAAATAATTCTGTATTCATCTGCATGGAGTTTGTGTCACGTGTTGTTTGAAAAGAACTGCTCCCTGTACCTCATACATGCAATGTATCCTGTTGGGACAATCAATCAATGAATTGGTGTCTGGGAAAGTGTGTGCCTTGCTACGACGCCAGAACCATCCTAATGGGTACAGAGTAAGGGTGACATCCAACATGCAGACAAGACCTGAATAGCTGACATGAGAGAGATTGGGGTGATTACCTCTGCTTTTGTTGCACTTGACCGAGCACAGGAAGATGTGAAAAAACACAACTAGTGGAGCTTTGATCAGTCCCAGTGAATGTAGTCAGACATCCCAAAGAATGAGGACAATCACCTGTCCTGTCCCAGAACCCTCAAAATGATGCTGCTAATTGTCCCCACACCCCTGTGAAATGATGACAATGATCTGTCCTAACACACATGTGAATGATGACAGTGATCTGTCCTGACACACCAATGAATAATGACAGTGATCTGTCCTACCACACCAGTGAATGATGATAGTGACCTCCTCCTACACACCAGTGAATGATGACAATGTCCTGTCCTAACACACCAGTGAATGATGACAATGACCTGTCCTAACACACCAATGAATGATGACAATGACCTGTCCTAACACACCAATGAATGATGACAGTGATCTGTCTTAACACACCAGTGAATGATGACAGTGATCTGTCCCAAACACACCAGATGAATGATGATAATGACCTGTCCTAACACACCAGTGAATGATGACAATGACCTGTCCTAACACACCAGTGAATGATGACAGTGACCTGTCCTAACACACCAGTGAATGATGACAATGATCTGTCCTAACACACCAATGAATGATGACAGTGATCTGGCTTATACACCATGACAGTGATCTGTCTTAACACACCAGTGAATGATGACAATGACCTGTCCTAACACACCCAGTGAATGACACAGTGACTGTCCTAACACACCAATGAATGATGACAGTGATGACCTGTCCTAACACACCAGTGAATGATAACAGTGATCTGTCCTAACACACCAGTGAGTAATGACAGTGATCTGTCTTGACACACCAGTGAATGATGACAGTGATCTGTCTTGACACACCAATGAATGATGACAATGATCTGTCTTGACACACCAGTGAATGATGACAGTGATCTGTCTTAACACACCATGAATAATGACAGTGATCTGTCTTAACACACCAGTGAATGATGACAATGACCTGTCCTAACACACCAGTGAATGACACATGACTGTCCTAACACACCAATGAATGATGACAATGACCTGTCCTAACACACCAGTGAATGATGACAGTGACCTGACCTAACACACCAGTGAATGATGACAATGACCTGTCCTAACACACCAGTGAATGACAATGACCTGTCCTAGCACACCAGTGAATGATGACAATGACCTGTCCTAACACACCAATGAATGATGACAATGACCTGTCCTAACACACCAGTGAATGACAATGACCTGTCCTAACACACCAGTGAATGACAATGATCTGTCCTACACACCAATGAATGATGACAGTGATCTGTCCTGACACACCAGTGAATGATGACAATGACCTGTCCTAACACACCAGTGAATGATGACAGTGATCTGTCTTGACACACCAGTGAATGATGACAGTGATCTCTGTCTTGACACACCAATGAATGAATGATGACAGTGATCTGTCCTAACACACCAGTGAATGATGACAGTGATCTGTCCCAACACACCAATGAATGATGACAGTGATCTGTCTTAACACACCAGTGAATGATGACAGTGATCTGTCCTGTCCTACACCTAGTGAATGATGACATTGATCTGTCCCAACACACACAAATGAATAATGACAGTGATCTGTGTTAAACACACCAGTGAATGATGACAGTGATCTGTCTTAACACACCAATGAATGATGACAGTGATCTGTCCCAACACACCATGAAATGATGACAGTGATCTGTCTTAACACACACCAGTGAATGATGACAGTGATCTGTCCCAACACAACAGTGAATGATGACAGTGATCTGTCCTGACAAACCAATGAATGATGACAGTGATCTGTCTTAACACACCAGTGAATGATGACAGTGATCTGTCCCAACACACCAGTGAATGATGACAGTGACCTGTCCTAACACACCAGTGAATGATGACAATGACCTGTCCTAACACACCAATGAATGATGACGGTGATCTGTCCTAACACACCAGTGAATGATGACAGTGATCTGTCCTGACAAACCAATGAATGATGACAGTGATCTGTCTGTCCCGACACACAAATGAATGATGATGATGATCTATCCTGCTGCCCCCAAAATGACAGATAACTTGTCCTCAAACCTCCAGGAAAGATAATGATCTGTCCTAATGTGCTAACAAAAAGATCAATAACGATCTGTCCTGGCACCCTGATGAAAGATTCCTTATGAAAAATGATGCCTGTCCTGACATCCCAATGAATGATAATGATGCTGATGATCTGCTACCCTTATGAAAGATGAAGTTGATGATTTGTCCCAACAACCCCCATGAAAGATACTAATGATCCGTCCTGGCACCCCAACAAAGATGTCCATGATGATCTTATGATGATCTTTCCATCTTGCATTTGTTGCAAAGAAGAAATAAACTACCCAAATATGATTTTTAAAGATGTCCTCACACTCAAAATTCACTTTCCCTGGATTTTTTTCAGGCTTATTTCACACATCTCTCTCTCTCTCTCTGCTTGCAATTTCATCAAGAACCAACACCAATTCATTAGTCCCTAATTGCTTTTTTTTATTTAGCAGTACACAATATCAAATAGTGATGAAATAAATATATCCTCACACCACATACTGTATTGAGTAAGTACAAAACGTGATAGTAAACAAGATATGTTTCACACTACTTGCGTTAATTCCTGAATGATGCCAGCCTGGCGCTAATCCAGGCGGCAATGAATATAAATTTCTTGTCAACTTCGACATGGATGAGATTCGATGTGTAACCTTTCCCAAGTTAAGTATGGACACAAACTGTCATATAAATAATTACAAAGTATGTACAACCCATTCTCCCCATAATTATCATTATATTAAACATATATCATCAGATGGTCATGCTTCCATGGAATGTGAAAAAGAATTTGTGACATGATTTTTTTTTTTTTTTTTTTTTTTTGAAAAAGGGGCACATCTACAGAACATCAGTCATTAGTACAAGATCACGAACACATGCTTAAACGGAGAAAAATAAAAAGGGAAAAAATGTAAAGAAAAACCAGCAACACCAATACATTCTGAACCTATAAAGCACTGCTTGTCAGTCTAACTACAAACTGAAACATGACAATACTAATGACCTTGTATTCTGCATCCACAGCAATATGTGGGAAGACAAAAAGAAGTTGGGCGATGTGTCCCTGGACTGAGAGAAGACCACAGACGCAGGGAATTGCATGCTACATCTACAATAAAAAAATGCCAGACGACAGCAGGCAACAGACATTGGCAGCAGGATTGTCTGATAGAAATCGGGGATATCAGATTGAGGTTGAAGGCAACAGATAAATGTGAACACGCAGAAAAAAAAAAAAAACTTCTGCATTCTACACTCAGAGCAATATCCCTCCGCTTCTAATAACGCAAAAAATTATCAATCACTACAACTACAGTCCACGTCAGCTGACAAATTAAAAATTCCATGACATTTTCAGACATGTCAAGAATCCCAAATATGCTGTTTTTCACACCCACAAATATGTACTTCTGCTGTTACCAAAATGGCCATTTCAGTTATACCTATAACGAGCTAAATATTCACCTAATAATGGTTACTGTTTGATGCACATATGCCCATACCTAGCACATGAGTTCTTTGAAGATTTGTTGTTTTTTTAGGCCAGAATAGCTCAGTTGGTAAAGCGCCAGACTCTAATCCAAGGGTTGCAGGTTCGAATTTCCACCATGCCGTTTCGGTACAGGGGGATTTTTTCCTTGGAGTTAACATTAGTTCTGACTTCATTTCCCATACAGTCCTTCGAATGAGACTATAAACAGAGGTTCCATGTGTGAATGCACATGCATAAACATCTTCCACAAACGTAAAATCCCATCACCAACTTTTGGAAGAGAAGGCCAGTTTGGCTATTGGTATGGATGGCATGTTACACATAGCATGCACCTTCTCCGAAGATGGAGTATGGCTGCCTTAATGGTGGGGTAAAAAAACGGTCATACACACAAAGCTCCACTCCCTTTGTTGGTAGATGGGATTATACTTCTCTGTCCATATAGGGAGTATCCTCAGGAGTATCAGCCTGTGTACGAAGTTGTTTTGTTTTCGTTTTTGTTTCCTTGACTCTTACCATAATTCCTTATTTTCCAGCCCTTTAAAATTACTTTTTGAAAATTCCAAGACTTTCCATAATTTCCATGACCTGTATAGACCCAATCAATAGACTGAAATGGAAGGAGGAAGAAATAAAATAATTCAACTGCAGGAAATACCTAAACCTCCTTGGCATAAGATCTGCCTCAATCTTTTTAGAACAACCACTGAACACAAGACTCCACTAATTTTCAGCAGATGAAAATGATTGGGCATAAACTGAGCTGGTTGATTTCCTTCATTTCCAAACTACAGGGTTTGTGTAAGATAGGCAGCAAATGTTTATTTGTTTGAACTTTTTTTTTCTTTTATTTGGTCAGTAAACAAAAGCTTTAGAAAAGCAACAACAACAAAAAAGGCTCAGATTAAAATTTCGTAGGCAAATGGTCACAGCGGCAGTGAACTGTTTGAAATTCGTTGTGTCGAAGCATGACATGATGGAAGATGGTGTCCACCATTTTTCTTCCGCCTTCTTACCCTTCCTGACCTACCTGAAGTCAGCTACCAATTTACAGCTTTAGAATAAATAAGGTGCATTAATTCGTCTGCATACCGCGCAGAAGTATGCAGTTGTAAACCTGATATAACAGAAATGTACATATGACCATACCTGAACACAAATACAGCTCATGAAGCGAGGCATAGTGCTCGTGTTGGCTGATGTGCACAGTGGATGATCAGTGTTTTAAGCTGCGTCAACACAGACCCTGACCATGACAGCAGGTCATGTGTACAAGTCAACCAACACAGCTGGCGGCACAACCGGTCCAATATACACATGACAGTCCTGAACAGGAGACACCCAGTAAGAGCTGGGAAGGGGAAAAAAAGCCCATTGCCCAATCATCTGAAAATGGCAATTCTAGAAACTCTTATAAAAACAACTCAACAGAACCATGCGCAGGTTAGCCTTGATGAAGCAAATCAACCAGAGAGAACTTATTTCAAGGACTTGAAAACAAATACACAGTTTTAAGAAGCTGTTTTACAGGTATGCTGAGAAGCTGTTTTACAGAAGTATGTCAAACAGTACTCTGACTAGAAATTGAGAAACAAAGAACCTTCTACGTTCTTAAGTCTATTGCTCCTGGCATGCCCCTAGCTTTTCCCTGATGACTGATGACAAACTAGTCCTGAATCAAACACCTTTGCCCTTCACTTGGGCAACAATGATGCCAGAAAAATGTTAAACCTGGTGATGACCATATCCGGCACAGAGACCAATCTTATCTGTCAGTAGAAAGATTTCCTTTTCATCACTGAAACCTACACAAATTGGCAAACTATTTTACGTAATCACAAATGCATAAATAAATCTTATAACAAAATCTATTTCAAGACTGATACCTCCATTTTCAGCAATAAAAATGATGCAAAATTCTAAAACAGAAAATGACAAAAAGTGATTAATAACAAAACATAAGTATAAACATTTTCTTTTCAATGACAGAAAACAGAAAGTGCAAAACATAGCCAGTTGTAACAGTCTCTCTGTAACGATCAACAGTAATTAAAACACACACACACACACACATTTTAAAATTCATTTGTCATAAACAAGTGAGATGAGGACAAATATATACCCAATGAAATCAGTCCATTAAATAACAGCAGAGTGCCCTCTTTCTCTATTCTTTTGTCAACACTAACCAATGAAACATGTCTTAATATTCTGCGTTCAAGAAGCGAAATGAGTGAGAATCGGAATGACATTCATAAGTCACCTACACACATACACCCAAACACACACAGACCATATCAAGGATGCCGTTGTTGTAAAAGCCTGACTGATGAAAGTCCTGCAGGGCTAGCTGTGAATCAGTGCTCCATGATCTCCATCCACTGTCCCCACTGGACCCACTGTCAGACAAACCCAGCTCATGTGTGCATCAGGAAAACCCGAAGAACTTGCAGAGTTAGACCAGTGGGACACCAATTCACTCTATGATGCCTCATGCCGAAACAAACCTGCCACATACTTCTTGTGTTTTTGGTCACATGTCCATTTTGTCTGAAATAGCTTGAAGATAAACTATTTACTGCCTGTCCTCCTAATTCACATTTGTCTTGAAATGGCCCTGAACACAGCCCCTGTCTGACTGTGACTGTGACCACCTTCCACACCACAATGACTTTCCCATAAGAGAAAAAACTGGGCGCATCCATGATAATGGCTCTATTTTACATCAGTGCCTCGATGAATAGTTCAGAAGAGTTAAAGCATTTATTATCAACAGCCTCCTTTCTCTGATGACCTCCCAAAGCACATGGAGCCCAGCTTACTGTGGTCAGATGGTGTGGATACGACGACGAGCCAACGACGAGCCATAGACAGTAAAAACACCTTCTGCAGGTCTAATCTTTTTAAGCAGGGCAAAATCAAGTGCTGGTAAAAATGAAAATACACATGCTTCAAAGAAATGTGGACAGCCAATGGTGCTTGATAAGCCTGATGACTCTCAATTCAGACCTGACCTTCACTGTACAGATCGGCAGAACCACCAACAATTCACTGTGATGTGAGAAGAACTGGCTTTTAGAGGAAAACAAAGACAGGCCCCAGATCCTTTACTTTTTCTTTGACCCATGTCACTCTCTCAGTTCAACCAGCTAAGCCCTTGTGGACTGCTGTTTGCCAACATGACACTTGCTTTCACCCCAACTGTCATCAGTGAAATCGCCACCAGCATTTAAACATCAGTATTTGGCACCGCCCCAATGGAATGGACCAACCACCGTTGTCTAATAATGGAGAGAATCTTTGTATCAATGTATAGTCTCCATGCACATGCACACACACACAATTTGAAGAAAAAAAAAATATAACACACAAAAGAGTCCATAAACGAATGTATAAATAAGCTAAGTCAGTTTAACAGGCAGATAACATAAAGGTACCCCCTTCACCAGCTATTTCCAAAGCAACAAATTCAATATCAGTAGTATTCTCCATCAAGCACTGATGTCAGTGTGCCCCTCCGCCTTCTCTCTGGCATCTGAATTGAAAGAGAGGGAGGAGAAAGAATGAAGAGAAACAGGAAAACTGACAGAGGAAAGAGATTTTTAGAAAAAAAAAAAAAAAAAGTGAAACAAAAATGAGATGAAAAAGATGGCCATCTAGGGTTTAAAAAAGACAAAAGCTGAAACCTCTCTTCCTAGTGTAATTCAACATTGCCTCCATTACTGGAAGCAGCATGTGGGAAATACTGTCTATACTCCTTTTGCAATTTGTGCTCTCTCCCAATGTATTTCAACAGTGTCTCCACTCATTGAACCAGCATGGCTACTCTGGGGAGTAAGTGTGTGTGTGTATTCTCTTTGAAGTCTGTACACATTCTTAGTGTATTTCAACCCTGTCTCTACTAATGGAAGCCGCATGGCTGTTGTGGCGAAATAAGTGTCTGTATTCCCTCTGCAGTTTGTACTCACTCCCAGTGTACTTCTACACTGCCTCTATTCCTGGAAGCAATATTGCTGTTCTTGGGAAACAGTGTCTGCACTCGGCTGCAGTTTATCTTCTCTCCTAGTGTACTTTAACACTGTCTCCACTAATAGAAGTAGCATGGCCAGCACAGAGAAATAATGTTTATACTTTCAATACTTAAGCAGACCAATTTTAAAGCCAAACATATCTATATTTTGTTTATTTGTTTCAGAGAAAAAAAACAAACAAACAAAAAAAAGCTCTAAAAATCTGGTCTGGCGAAGCGGACTTTGTAAGTGAAATGAGAAAAGAGGGGTGGCCAATGACGAAACAAAAAATGTATATGTCAATGAAATGTTTAAAAAAACTGTAGTTTTCCCCACGTGTGAACACTGAGGAGACAGACAAAAGAGAATGACCAACAAGAGAAAAAAAAAAAAAAAGGAGGAGGAGGAGAAAAAAAACATACAGAGACAGAACATCCTAAAACAGATCATTACTAGTTTCCCCTGTTCTATACACAGTCTTGGGACCAGCTCATCATTAAAGCAGCGCTTTGACACCATTATAACAGTAGTGTAGTTCATGTTAACTATTTGGCCTCAGTGTCAAGTCAATGAATGCTAAAAAAACAATACATAGCTTCATGCATGCAAAACACTTATTTTCCTGCCATCTCCAAAAGAAGATGTCCTTTAAAAGTTCCCACTGATGATAACGGTAAATATACTGCTCACTCTTATATATCTTTCCAGCTGAGACATTAACAAAGGGTGGACAGATATAAATACTCAAAGCATGGAGTTCAGAGAGATGAAGGGATGAACATAGCTACAATGAGTGTGGACAGAATGCTATTAAAAATCACACACACACACACACACAAACCAAACATCACAAAATTTTTTTTAAAATGTGCCAAAGTTAGAAACATGCAATTAAAGCTATGATATTTCAAGGGGTGAAAAAGCAAAAGAAAACAGACTGTGACAACTTCCATGGCATGCCAGATCAGTGTCTTCCACAACAACCAACATCAAACCCATCACAAGCAACAAACACCCCAGGCACGAAAATCAACCAATTAGGTATGTAAAAAAAGTAAACCAAATTAAAAAAAAAAACAACAAGCCAACAACATCAAAACACGTTAAAAGTATGCATACAACCATGACACAGTCAAACCCACAGATCACATCCAGCAGTGAGTGAGAATTGTATGTTTTTCGTTTTCAGATCTTTCGATGTTTGCCTTAAAAATCAACAATGTCAATCACCCACTTCCAGTTCTAACTCCTAACCAGATCCCACCATACAACAACAGCATACTCCTACCATGCATCCATGTATCAGCAAGACAATCCTCCAAATGTAATCCTACCACTCAAACATCTGTCAGTATAATAAAGCCACAATACTACACACTCCTACAAGTGTCAGCAGCAATTAACAAGCTTCAATACAACAATGAATTCTCTTTCAAGTTAAAAAAAAAATGTTGATAATGATTTTTTTTTAGTTTTCAGATATTGAAGAGGTAATTGGTGCATTTAAATGATATAAATCGTATGAATTAATTTTTTTAAAAATCATCTAACTCTTCAACAAATCAATGCCCCCAATCTTCCAGATTAGATTATACATACCAGTCACATACTGCACACCCAGTAACCCTAGAAATGTTAAGTGAAATAATGTCTTCTAAATACATGACTACGAATGAAACACACTGTATCAAATCAAACAAAAGCGCACACAACTAAGTCAATGTCGCGCTAACTGAGGGCCTATACCAGCTGCGAAGCACAGGGCTGGGTTCAAAGTCCCCAACATTATCTCCTTCCTGTCTTGTTCCGATGCAAGGCACCATCATTCCACATCAGCCCCATCTCAGCAACAGTTTCAGGTGACTAGCTGCTTCCTTGAAGAGTCAGTATCATCAGGGGCAGACAATGACAAAAATCTCTCTTGAGGTAAAACAAAAACAAAAAACAAGAAAAACAAAAAAGAATATTGCCAGTTCATGTGTCATCTCCATCCACTATTTCTACCAGTCTTTGTTTAAATTTCATGAACGAACACTTTGAATCATGACTAAAGCATATGCCACTAAAATGACGGCAACATAACAAGGGATTAGTAAAAAGACACACAGAAAAAAAGGGCTTTTCATCATTTCTAAAACATTAACAACTGATTATTACACACACACACACACACACACACACACTCTTTTTAAGTGCTCAACAGTTTCTCCATCAGGAGCAACAAGATCTCAATGTACAGTGTAAAAATAACAAAAGTCTTTTTTTTCACAACCATGAAATGTATAAGTACAATATAGAATATGTCAACCATGTTCCTTGATATACAGGCGTACATTCCTAGCACCGAATGACCTGCAGTCCACAGAGTGTGACAAAGCATTTCAGTGGGCGGTGTAATTGAAGGGAGGGAGAGAAAGGCTGGGGGGGAAGGACTAAGGGTGGGTGAGGACAGGGGTGGAGGGCAAATCAGAAGTAACCAAACATAGGTGGATCAAACTACAGAATTCCAGGATCTAACATGTTTGCCTCAATCAAAATGACAAAAATCAATCCATTAATCTTAATTTTCCAATATTTTCTTTTCAACTGGAAAACTGTTAAAATTGCATATATATACACAGTTGGAGGATCTCTTCATCACTCACAGAAGAATACAGGATGCAAAAGAGACATCAGCACATACATGACAGGAAAAGGTGAAGCATATAGGATTTAAACTATACATGAGTAAATCTGTGATGGGATGAGGTTAAGAATATAATAATAATGATAAGGTGAATACAAATCTCTTTTCCACAACAGATCAAAAACATACACTCACAAAGGAAGTGAAACAGAACTCATGCTTCATTTTCATTTCTTCCATGCCTACAGACACACATCCAGAGGGCTACTCTTCCATTCTGGGTGTGTCTGACCACAAAACAGTCTCCAATCTGAAACAGTAAGTCCCAGATTCAGCTGAAATTTGCTACTGAGCTTGTGTACGGCCAAACATGCCAATGATTTAGTCAGCAAGGCATTCATAGCCATATGTGCCAGTGATATTGTTGACAGACAGCAAAGTATCATAGCCGTATGCGCCAATGATCTACAGACAGACAACAAGGTATTCATGACCATATGTGCCAATGCTCTATCAACGGACCGCTAGGAATTCATGGCTGTATGTGACCTATCAGTAGACACCTTGATATTCATGCCATACGTGCCAATCACCCATCAACAGAGAGCTAGGTGTTCATCTCCATATGTGGCAATGACCGATCAGGAGACAGGAAGGAAATCATGGACATATGTGCCAATGACCTACCAACAGAAAACGAGGTATTCATGGCCATATGTGACAGTGGCCTACCAACAGAAAGGCGTTTGTGGCCGTATGTGGCAATGTGGCCGTATGTGGCAATGACCTATCAACAGAAAGATACTCTTGGCCATAAATGTGCAAATGACATATCTATCGTAAGACAACTAGGTATTAATGTCCATACATGCCAATGACCTATCAACAGTAAGCTATTCATGCCATACGAGGCAATGACCTATCAATAGCAAGATATTCATGGCCAAAGTACCAATAATCTATCATTAGACAGCTTGGTATTAGTGGCCTTATGTGCCAATGACCTATCAGTAGGCAGCTAGATATTCATGGCATTCAAAAGACAGTAAGGTATTCATGTCCCAATTTGTCAATGACTTATTAACAGTCAGGTAGGTAGTCATGGCTATATGTGCCAATGACCTGGACAGCTAGGTATTAATGTCCTTCTGTGCCAATAACCTGTCAATAAGCAGCTAGGTATTCATGGCATGGTGTAAACACCTATCTACAGCAAGGCATTCATGGCTATATGTGCCAATGACCTATCAACAGTCAGGTACGTTGTCATGGCCATATGTGCCAATGACCTATTAATCCGCAGGTACATAGTCATGGCCATATGTGCCTATGACCTTTCAATAGCTTTTTATTCATGACCTTATATGAATCAATGACATGTCAAGAGGCAGCCAGGTATTCTTGGCCATATGTGGCAATGACCTATCATTACACACTAAGCGCTGAAGACTATATAAGCCAATGACCTATAAACAGACAGCTTGGAGATTATCTTCTTATATGCCGATGACCTACCACTCAACAGCTGGGTATTCATGGCCATATATGGCCAGCCATTCAGAGTCATTTGTTGCAATGACCTATCATCAGACAGCAAGGTAGTCAAGGGCCATATGTGCCACTGACTAATCAACAGACAGCCTGGTAGTCATGGCCATATGTTCGATTGACCAATCAACAGACAGCTTGGTAGTCATGGCCATCTGTGCCAGTGACCAATCAACAGACAGCCTGGTAGTCATGGCCATATGTGCCAGTGACCAATCAACAGACAGCCTGGTAGTCATGGCCATATGTGCCAGTGACCAATCAACAGACAGCTTGGTAGTCATGGCCATATGTTGCAATGACCTAGCAACAGACAGCTAGGTATTCATAACCATTTATTCTGGTGACCCTAGACAGCTAGATAATCATGGCCATATGTACCAATGACCTATTAAAAAAGGATGATACACAGGTAGGCACTCCAGGCTAAACAGTCATGACCATTATATGCCAGTGACCTATCACTAGAAGCAACTAGGTGTTCATGATCATACACAACAATGACCTATGAACAGACTGCTAAGTATTCATAGCCACATGTGGTAATGACTTATCAACAGACAGCTCTATATTCACAGCCATATGTGCCAACGACCTATCAATAGACAACATGGTAATCATGACCATTATGTGCCGATGACTTGACAACAAACATCTAGGTAATTATGGCAATATGTGCAGGTGACTATCAATTGATATCAAGGTAGATAGCTAGGTAGCCCTATCACAGCCTTTCATGCCCAATGACCTATCATCAGATAGCAATGTATTCATGCCCATATGTGCCACAATGACCTATCATCAGATAGCAATATTCATGCCCATATGCCACAATGACCTATCATCAGATTGCATACATTCATGCCCATATCTGCCACAATGACCCTATCATCAGATAGCAATGTATTCATGCCCATATGTGCCAATGACCTATCATCAGATAGCAATGTATTCATGCCCATATATGCAATGACTTTTCATCAGATAGCAATTATTCATGGCCACATGTGCCAGTGACTTACTTACATATAGCTAGGAAGTCATGGTCATATATGCCAATGATGTATTAACTGACTAATGCAATGAAAATATGTTGTGCCTTCTCATCTGTTACCTACAGTGCCAATGACTGATCAACAAACAGGTATATATGGCCAAATCTATCGAGAGACATCTGGATATTCTATTCATGGTCCAAGGGACAATATCCCCTTTTAAATATAATCAAATAAAAATGCTGACAAAAACAGACTTAAAATATCAAAGGAAACTGAGAAGATACAACTGGATCTGAATTACTGTGTAAAAATGTGGACCTTAAAAGAATGAATTATACACACACACACACACACACACACACAGAGTCACTAATAAACATAAAAACACTGGTGGAATTAACAATGCCAAATCAAAGCTATGAATACAAACAGAATGACTACGTATACAAAAAGAAACCAATTCACATTCCTAAATGACACAAAAAAACCAAATTTAAGAATACAGGAGCGCTTTTGTTTACATACTAACTCTAAAAAGACAAACAGACAAATTAGGGAAAAACAAAACAAAACGGAACAAAAGCCCTCGACAAAACCCAAAACCAGAATGGCTAAGATACAGATTTTTATGAGATAAGGTTATAGAATGTATCATTAATGAAGATCCACCATGTAGGATGACCTATCTCGTTATCTTTCCCAAACCAACCATGTGATACAGGCTGAAGGTCCCCACTACTAAACCAATAAGTCACACACACACATACGCACACCCACAGAGATAAAGTATTTATCTATCTGTCTACCTATCTATCAATCTATCTTGTATATATATATATATATATATATATATATATATATATATATATATATATATGTGTTTCTAAGAAATATGTGTATTGTGAGGGTCACCAACTTTAAGGTTCGCTCTTTTTGTAAGTGTAAGTAATACTGTGATCTATGTCATTTTAGAATTTAGGGTGTTATGACTGAGCATCAATACAAACTTAGCACACAAAAATTGGTGGATATTTTTACATAAAGATGTTCATAATTCAGAGGACATTCTGACTCTCTCAAAAAAAAATTTTTTGTAATAAAAAAAATTGTACGGCTGTAAGGGGTTCTTCAAAATATTCTTCATAATTTTGCACTAAACAAAACATGAGCTACTACATGATGTTAATGAAATTCAGGCACATGAATATCTGTAACAGCAGTCACTATTGGTTTTGATGTCTTGTTCAAATCTTGACTGCTCCATGCACAAACTAATTAACATTCCTGGAAATATTTTTCTACATATACGAAAGCTGGAGCATATCACCATATTGGGAAGTACCTAGTCATATGCACTAAGGTTCCAGTTGTTTACACAATTACAGCTTACTGATCCTGCATGTCCCCCCCCCCCCCCCCCCCCCCCCCCCCCCCCCCCCCTTTTTTTTTTCGGCAATGACCAATGAATAAACACTTGTTCAAACTCTGTGAACAGGGCCAGCTGCTCTGGCATTAGATTCAAGCTGCACACCTTCGATCCGGAAAATCTCTGGCACAAGGGGATTTCCATGATTTTCAAAATTTCGTCTTTTCTTTCTGTTGGGTGTTACCTGCTAGTCTCCATGCTACAAAAACAGCTAGTCTCCATGCTACAAAAAACAGCATGTTTCAAAGAACAACCCACACATATGGATACATGTATGCATGTGATAGGTCTCGCTCTTCACAACTGATGTCACTGTTCACTTGGTTAGCTGCGCTCATGTAACTTGCACTTGAACACATTTTTCTCCCCCCCCCCCCCCCCCTCCATATCTACCCTTCAACACACACACACACACCTCACCACACCCACCATAGCTGTTACAATCACTCTGACCCCCTCTCCCACTGATTTTGGACTGAAGGTGGTCATTTTAAACCCCGTATCATGCGGATTAGATAACTTTCAAATCAAAATGCAGCATGGATTTGTGTTTTTAACTGTTGAGTTGACAACTGGCACATGTCTAGCAAAATTCGCGCTGGGATAATACCAACCATTTTTTTTTATCACTGGGAACGAATATGAAAGGGAGGAAAACCTTTAATCTACTATAAAGTGCAATACTGAGCGATATTGAATGACAAACAACAGGCTAGATGTTGTTGTCTGAATGACTTTTCTTTCCACTGGTATTAGAACAACAAATGTGACCCAGCCTTGCTTCAAAGTGGAGATGCCATGACAAGCAACGTTAGGTGGGAACAGAGGGGAGAAGAACTGGGCTAATGCAATGAAAACATGTCCCACCTCAAACTACACATCTATCATCTACAGACAGTGACTCTAAAAACTGGATAGGCAAGATTACATGACTGTTTACAGACTGAAGTACCACTTGTTTTTTGTGTTGCAGTGGCTTGTGGCATTTGTGTTCCTGAATAGTTGGTATTAAGCTTATTTTTGATGAATTCCAAGCAAGAGTTTCCCACATTCAACGACTACAGATAGAAAAAAAAGTGATTAAAAAAAAGTGATTATCATCTCTACCATAAAACCCTATGAATCCACACACATACACACAGGTAATTCAAACAGCGCATAGGAGCAACTACCCTGCTCAACACATACAGTCATGACATGCCTGCTATTCCATCAATCAAACCATTCTCATCTCTGTAACAATATACTGATTACAAAACAAAGCTGATTAAAGAGTAGAATTTCCCCCACCCCCGCAACCCTCCTTCCCTTTTCCCACACAACCTTCCCTGACACGCACACACACAAGGTGAAGAGATAGGCTGTACCAGCACATCCAGTGTACAGAGGGTGAATCTAATCCAAGCGAAGCAGTGAACGATCACAGAACCAGCTGGCCTTAACAGACATAAGCCTTCCACAGACTCTGAAGACGGCTCACATCTAATGTCTTGTGCTTGTCTGCTGGACTAATGACATTACAAATAGTAGAATCAGCTGGACTTTCCAACATGCAACACATCCATACAAAGGGTGGGGTACAACACCAGTCTACAATGTCTATATCATACTGGCTTAAGGCTATACATGAGTCAAAGGTGGCCAATTACCACGGTAAATTGTCTATACACAAAAAGTGAACATGAAAACGTGGATCAACCAACACGGCCAAGGTTATTAGTGCAGCTGTCTCGTGCAAGTCCAAAAAAAAAAAAGGTGTTGATTAACAGTTTATCAGCATCATGTACATCCTTCCATCCTATACTATAAAAAAAAAAAAAAAACCGACCAACCAAACAAAAAACCAAACAACCCTCCCCCCACCCCCAAACATGTTTACCCGTTTCTATCATGACTTTTTCAATACAGCATTCAGATCAAATAAAAACAGGACAAACATATCCCAAGATCAATGACAAAATACTATTGCTTGTACCTCTACTGCTACTACTATAGTCAGGTTTGAAATATCGCTTTCATCTATTTGAAAAATCAGAATAAAAGTAATAAATTAAGATATGACAAGAAAGTGTATACCCAAATGATATGTAACTCCTGAAATAAACAGTCATTGCAAGATCAGAATATGCACATCCTTTTGTGCATAAATATTATGCACACTTATTTAGTAGGCATACCAGTCCAGGTGCACAATACACACTCAGACACACCCACACAATTTTTTTGCAGTCTTCAGTTCTTCAAATATTCACATGATGTACAAAGTGAGATGCTTAAGTTTTGTACAGAGCCCATGAATGGACAGTAGTTACCATGCCATTCAAGTGGCGTGTGCATGCTTTCACCACATTCTATCGCATGTCATTAATTCATCAACCTTATGCGCATTTTTAAAAAAATAAAAAATCATGTCTCAGATCATTACTTCATACATGTCAAACTATTTCCATTATTGAAGGAGAAAAAGAAAAAAAAAGATGATGGAAACAGTGCTGCCGTCTTGATGTTCTTCAAGAATGAACACAGGCAACACAAACAACTAGCAGGACGAACCACACAACACGCACTACCATGACAGCAGAAAAGGCTTTGAGCAGCAGACTCAGTTTGTGTGCTTTTACAGTTTGCAACAACATGGGCAAAGTACAACAGAAACATCTGCCACATAAAATATCTGTCCAAGAATTCTACTGATTTCTATCATGTAGCAGTTCCTGATATTTTCCTGGAAACTTGAGGTCAGCGTTCAATTGTCTGAGTTTTCGTTTTCCCTATTTCTACAGCCACAGACCACCAATTTGAAAACAAAGCAGTAAGGCAAATAAAACAATGAATAACGCTTGGAAGCAAATCAAAGGAAGGTTTATAATGGCTACACAAGTAGATGGAAGCAAGCTATTAACAAGCCTGTCTGGAAGGGAAGTTGTCATGGACCGATCAACAGGTTATACCTGTACAGATATGGTCTATATATCAGTGTCATGGATTGGCAGGGAGGGAGGTGGGCGGTGGGAGCAGAAGGTGGAGGGTGGGGGAATCCATACATCTCTGTCATGTACTTGAAATCATCCATTGAAATGTACCCAAAATCATCCATACATCTCTGTCATGTACTTGAAATAATCCATACATCTGTGTAATGTATTTGAAAGAATCCATACATCTTTGCAATGTACTTGAAATAATTTATACATTTGTTGTGTACCTGAAATAATCCATATAAATCTGTCATGCACATGAAAAAATCCATCAATCTTCATGCATTTGAAACAATCCATATATCCTTGCAGTGTATTTGAAATAATCCACACAACCTTGCAATGCACTTGAAATAATCCATACATCTTTGTTGTGTCACAGAAATAATTTACAGATATCTGGCATGGACTTAAAATACCCAACACATTTGAATTATTAGTCTGCTTCTGCCCTGTCCTTGGAATGATCAATCCATCTGTATGTGCATCGTTGAAGGAAGGAGCTCCTCAAAATATGTAACTTGTTTCAAGGACAATTTTATTTCATCGGGTTATTCACCTTGTTCCGATTATATAGCATATTCTCAGCTCTCCTGTTGGCAAATTTAAAAAAAATAAGACTTTGCTTTCTTCGCACACATTCTCCACCGTTCATTCCCAAATTCTTCCTACCCTCTTCACTACTTAAAATCATGGCTATAAGTAGACGCAAACCGTTGAGGTTCTTCTTGTTTTTCACCTGTTAAAAGTCTGGCACGTTAACTCTGTGAATCACCAGCCAAAGATTTTATACACTCAAAGGCAAAAACTACAGACTCTACTTGATCAACCAAACTTTGACATTATGCTCTGGCCTGACAATTTGTTTGAACATTTCATATTCAATCTCTCCCCCCTGGAATTAAGAAAATAAACAAACACATAAATAAATAAAGACTGAAACAGTTAAAAAAAAAAAAAAAAACACCTTTAATCCTGACAATGGTAACAAGTGCTTGACAGAGCTGACCCATGTCATCATCAACAGAGCTTCAAATTATCAAGTCAGGGTCGGTATCAGGCAACAACCAGGGGAACACAAATGATACACACTGACAACCCTAGTCACTACTATGTTAGATCAGGCCCCCTTCCCACCCCCTCCCCTCCTTCTCCCACCACTCTACTAAACACAGAGACAGCCTCATGGCTTTATGGTGTAGAAGGTTTCTTCCTCCTCATCACTGGCGTGTCATCGGTGATGACAAAACCAGTCTGCATACTTTAAGAGACCTTCACTCCTAGTGGTTCCATTACGACCAATTATGTCGTGAACTTTGTTCAATTTACTTGCGGTCATTGACATGTTCTATGTCACACGAAAATCACAAAACACTGTCAGACCAAAGTCAACAGGCAGTACAGTGTTTCCCGTGTTTTTTCTTTCTGACATATTTCAGTCTTAGACTGACTTTGAAGCTGTTTTCACACTGCTGTGAGCTCACATTTCACAGCAAGTCCTAAATGACTAACATCTACTAGATTTAGAGGAAAACCCATCATAAGCCAAGACTGATACCTCTGTGGACACAAGACCAAGTCTGTTTTTTATTGTTCAGCTTGAACATCTAACAGCAGTCCACACCTAGACATGTCTGTTTTCAAACCTAAACATGGAAAGCCTCAATTCCAAACTGACCAGTTTCAAGGCAACTTCATGACACAATCCCCGACAGAAGATCCAAAGACGCTGAGAAAAACCAATCAGGTATATGATGGTTATGGATGATTAGATTGGTGTACCTATGCTCCAGACAAGCCCTTCAAGTGGTTGTAGCTTGGCTGGTGCTGTAGAGGCATCGATCATGTCCACAGACCTTTAAAGAAATGGTTTGAAACAGCCACAGCTCGTAATATGTGAACTTCTTTGGACAGGGCTTTTCAGCTGGAAGCATCGTCCAGTGACAAAGCCGTTGGTATGATGATGAGGGTCTCTCCATCATTAACAAAATTTGTGCATGATTCACTCTCAAAGAAATAATGAGCAATAGAATCCTAGTTAAAAACCAAGGACTGTTGATACCATGCATGGATTGTACGCAGTCTCTAGTGAAAAACCAAAGACTGATGAAGTAAAGTAAAGTATTGGTTATACTGAAACAGCTCTTAGTGAAAAACCATCGACTGATGAAATAAAATATTTACTCAAAAACAGCTCTTAGTGAAAAACCATGGACTGATGAAGTAAAGTATTTACTCAAACAGCCCTTAGTGAAAAACCCAAGGACTGATGAAGTAAAGTACTGGTTATACTCAAACAGCTCCAAGTGAAAAACCCAAGGACTGATGAAGTAAAGTACTGGTTATACTCAAAAACAGCTCCAAGTGAAAAACAAAGGACTGATGAAGTATTAGTTGTACTCAAAGAGCTCCTAGTGAAATACCAAGGACTGATTAAACAAAGTATTCGTTGTACTCAAAGAGCTCTTAGTGAAAAACCAAGGACTAATCAAGTGAAGAATTGGTTGTACTCAAAGAGCTTCTAGTGAAAAAACCAAGGACTGAAAAACTAAGGGCTAATCAAGTGAAGTATTGACTGTACTCAAACAGCTTCAAGAGAAAAACACAGGACTGTTTAAGTTAAATATTGGTAGTACTCAAGCAGCTCCTTGTGAAAAACCAACTGATTGATCATATGTAGTACTGGTTGTACTCAAAGAGTTTCTAGTGAAAAACCACAGACTGATTAAACGAAGTATTGGTTGTAGTCATAGAGCTCCTTGTG
Organism: Conus betulinus; assembly: GCA_016801955.1. Classification (NCBI taxonomy): domain Eukaryota; kingdom Metazoa; phylum Mollusca; class Gastropoda; order Neogastropoda; family Conidae; genus Conus; species Conus betulinus. The sequence goes on along the minus strand of JADBJO010000472.1, from coordinate 630,346 downwards.
GAAAAACCAAAGACTGATGAAGAGAAGAATTGGTTGTACTACTAAAAGAGACTCTAGTGAAAAATCAAGGACTGATTAAAAACAAAGTATTGGTTGTACTCAAAGAGCTCCTAGTCAAAAGGACCAAGGACTGACTAAACAAAGTATTGGTTGTACTTACTTAAGAGCTCCTATCAAAAACCAAGGACTGACTAAACAAAGTATTGGTTGTACTTAAGAGCTCCTATCAAAAACCAAGGACTGACTAAACAAAGCATTGGTTGTACTTAAGAGCTCCTATCAAAACAAAAACCAACGACTGACTAAACACAAAGTATTGGTTGTACTTAAGAGCTCCTAGTCAAAAACCAACGACTGACTAAACAAAGTATTGGTTGTACTTAAGAGCTCCTAGTCAAAAAACCAACGACTGACTAAACAAAGTATTGGTTGTACTAAAGAGCTCCTAGTCAAAAACCAACGACTGACTAAACAAAGTATTGGTTGTACTTAAGAGCTCCTATCAAAAACCAAGGACTGGCTAAACAAAGTATTGGTTGTACTTAAGAGCTCCTATCAAAAACCAAGGACTGACTAAACAAAGTATTGGTTGTACTTAAGAACTCCTAGTCAAAAACCAAGGACTGACTAAACAAAGTATTGGTTGCACTCAAAGAGCTCCTATCAAAAACCAAGGACTGACTAAACAAAGTATTGGTTGTACTTAAGAGCTCCTAGTCAAAAACCAACGACTGACTAAACAAAGTATTGGTTGTACTTAAAGAGCTCCTAGTCAAAAACCAGGACTGACTAAACAAAGTATTGGTTGTACTTAAGAGCTCCTAGTCAAAAACCAATGACTGACCAAACAAAGTATTGGTTGTACTTAAAGAGCTCCTAGTCAAAACCAACAACTGACTAAACAAAGTATTGGTGGTACTTAAAGAGCTCCTAGTCTAAAATCAAGGAGTGACTAAACAAAGTATTGGCTGCACTCAAAGAGCTCCTGGTCAAAAACCCAAGATATGACTAAGTGAAGAATTGGTTGTACATGAACAGCTCCTAGTAAAAAAAACACACACACAAACAAAAAAAAAAAACAAAAACCAAGGACTACTGAAGTAATGAATGGGTTGTACACAAAACGCTCCTTGTGAGAAACCAAGGACTGTTGAAGTAACCTACATGTTGAACACAAAGAGCTCCTAGGAAGCAATCTCAGACTTGATGAAGTGATGTACAGGGTCTCAGAGCGTCTAGCCAGGACCTTCCAACAACATGGATGTTGTGTGTGTTCCACAAACCCACCAACCCCTACCAACTCCCTACGCCAGCAACTGACCCACGTCAAAGACAAAACGAACCCCCCCAAGCAGTGTGGTGTAGTGTACCATGTAGGGTGTCATGACTGTACCCATACCTACATTGGCGAGACAGCAAGACCACTCACCACCCCTCTACAGGAACACCAAAAACGATCTACTTCTGCCATACATGAACATCTACAAGCCACAGGCCACAGTTTCAGCCCCCAAGAAACCAAGATCTTATCTACAGAGCCCTTCCTCACAAAAAGAAAAGTTAAAGAAGCCATCGAAATTAAGACCAGACGCCCCTGCCTGAACAGAGATCAAGGCTTTGAACTTCGCCCCATCTACAATCAGATCAGATCAACCGTTCACCCCACACAACAGTCGTCCCACCAGGCCTCACTGCCACGACAGCAACAGTGAGCTGAAGAAGACAGGGCGACCCTGTTGAAATATTCTCCAAGTAAGTTTTTGATTCCGAGTCTATAACTACGTTTCTAATGTACAGGGTTGTTCACAAACAGTTCCTTGTGAAGAAACCAAGGACAGATGACCTGATCTATGTTTTGTTTTTTTTTCTGTCCCAACTCTCTGCGCCACCTCAGAGGCAGTGCTCCCATGCCGCTCAATCCGACAACCTGTCCACAGTCACAGCCCGGTCAGTCCCACCACAGCCCCGGCACCAGCAATTCACAGGGAGCAGTCAATGTCAAGCCATCAAAAGGCAACCCACCACCAAAGGAGACACTGCACTGCTGCCAAGTCACTTCGGTGGTGTTCAGTGGCGCCTGTTCTGATCTAACATACGCAGGACACCCACCTACTAAGCCCCTGCTAACGACAATAATTGCTTAGTCGGAGCCGACGTGAGTGAGCTCTCCCTCCAGAGGGCACCACCACGTCCGTCCAGCGACAGCCCCCATAGACCCGCTGATACCGGTGACCCCAACGGCACTAAACCAAAGCCACAGACGTGGAGAGGACATCGAAATTGAGGTCACCATGAGAGCAGGGCATGAAGGGCCACAGAATTTGAGACATTTTTTATGCTGATCGATGAGAATGAGGATGATTAAGATGATGCTACGGATTTCCATTTCAGTCTGTGACTACATGACAGGGCTGTACTCTATGCTTCCTTTCATAATATATCCCGGCGTCAACCAGGCCCGAGAGATACAGGCACCTGCAGTGTTGATCAGGAAATTTGAGCAACACTCTCAGAAACGCATCCATTAAGTGGATGAAACTCGACTGTGTGACCCCAGTCTTCCCAACTGAGTCCGCAGCAAACTCACCTCTGGGTAGGAGCCGGTCAGGGCAGAAAAACCCACATGACCGATGGGATTCGAACCCACGACCTCCCAGCTGGGAGTCCGTGATTCTAACCACTTCGCCACGGCGGCTGGTCTGATCTATGGGTTAGTTCACCAACAGCTCCTTGTGAAGAGCGTGAATCCCAGGATCCATGCCAGAAAATAATTACAAAATGTCCCATCCTCCACCACCTCCTGTTTCCAAACTTATACAGCTCATTTGGTCAGAATACCTCAACTTTCAAACGTATTCAAAACATGCTACTCCATGATTTGTATTTTTTTGAGCCAAACATCACTAGACCCCAACATTTTGGAGATCTACTGTACTGCACTGTGGGTCTATTGTAGCTTGCGACCATTTAACAAAGAAAAAAAAAATGACCATGATGAATCATCGGAAAGAACTCTGAACTTTAAATAACGGTTAGAATAAATGATGCACAAAGGCATAGACAAACTTTTAATTCATTTTACATCCTGCGGCACATTTAGGAGTTACAATTTTGGTGAACATGGGCTGCATGTGCCGAGCAGCATGTCAGAGTTCCCAAATGCTGGAGGCACTTTCCACCTCTCCAGAAGTTATAAAGGCCTTGAATATGCCTGCTCTGTGCTCAGTCTTCTCACACTGTCTCAACTGTTCAACACCCTGACTGACTAAGGAGGCAACATCAGCAGAAGAGGATGGAGGAGGCCAGGTGGAGTGCAGTCCCTGTCACATCATACACAACTACTGTTACTGTACTACTAGTAGTGAACCTCTCTCTGACCTGATGAACAATGTATTGTCCATCGGCAGAGCAGGAATGATGGCTGAAAAACAAAATAAAAATATTTATATATATATATATATATATTTATATATACGTGTATATCACTGCCTGTAGCAACATCACAGCAGCTGGGAAGGAGGAGTAGGGTAAGGGGGGAGGAAGGTGGTGAAGGGAAGGGGCTGGAATCAGAACAGTGTACAGTCATTTTTTTCTTAGTGAGGCTGCTATTTATAGCCCAGCGGATCATGTAGGATATTTTGGTATAAATCTGACAATTAGATTTCAAACGTAATTCCTAAATGTAAAGGGCCTAACAGCATCCAAAACAAATGTATATCACAAAGTATGACTGGGTCGGATCAAATAAAAAACAACAACAGTGGTTTCCTTTAGAGAAAAAAAAAAAATGTCATGAAATGGAACATCTGAGAACAAAATCTTCATGGAGTCTGCATTGAAATTCTTGTGTCTAATGTAACAGATATCCCAACCCTTCAATAGGCTGGTTTATACCTAGTGGTACATCACACACGGCACGTGCAATGGAACTTCAACCTTTAAAAAATCAAAATGTGTAACAAGGTGGACCACTATGTAATCCGCACAACGTGCTTTCAGCTTTTTCGCTTCTGAACAGTGACAGATGGAACTTGGAACTCTTGGAGTCAGAAACTTATTTTGTACTTTCACTGTCAGATGCAAGCAGGTACTGGACATTTTTGGTGATCCTGAGATTGATGAATACTTTGACAGGGTGGTCAACACAACATTGTTGCTTCAAATGCCCACATGGCTGCAAATCCATGCTAGATAGTCATTACTTTTCATTGTTGTTACAATTATGGAAATTTGAAGAGCACATGGGGAAGGGGGGTGTCTGCTAGGACAATAACAAGGGTTGATAGCAGTAACTCATATTACACAGAGAAGGGAGTCTGTTGGGATCATTTCTAAGTTGGACAGTGATAACTTGAGACATACGGAGTAGGGGATCTGTTGGAATAAGTCCAAGGGCTGACAGTTAAAACTTTTGACACAAAAAGTGGGGGATGTGGAGGAACAATTCCAAAGGTCGACTGTAACAACTCAATACACACACAGAGTGGGGATTTGGTGGGTCAATTCCTAGGGCCAACAGTGACAACTTGTGACACACGGTAGGGGCCTTGTGGGACAATTTCTAGGGTTGCCCGTGATAACGCATGCACAACACTAACAGGACTCACAGAGTGGTGGGTCTGGTGGGGTAGACTTTAATTGGAAGGGTTGACAGGAATAATTTGTGACACATACAAATCCTCAAGTACAGCTAGACTATAGGGTAAATCTGGACTGCATCTATTTGGAAGAACTGAGCCTGATGACATGTTTCTGAAGCAAACACACAAAAAGTCAACTCTAATTTATAAGTTTAAAGCTTACATTTATGCCATTATTTGACATAATTTTGTAAAAGGTGCCTTTTTCTCCAATGGTATATATGTGTAAAACAAATGAGTATAGGTCAAAATCACCAATATACCTTTTTGTGCATATGTCAATGTGTGAGGCAAAACAATTCACATTACTCTCAGATATTCAGGCAAAACAAAAACAGAAATATGTGCTTCATTATCAAAGAATAAACAAAACAACTGATTACTTAAAAGAACAACAACAAAAAAAAAAAAAAAGATACCCAACTAACAAAACACACACTTTGCAAAAAACAAACAACAACGACAAACAGATCTTTCATTGAAACATGAAGAGTAGCAGCAGTAACTGAAGGCGTTTTTCACTCTTCACACTAACTCATCAAGAAGATAAATGAACTGGCCCCTTCCTTACTCCCCATCCTCTCCACATTCCAGTTGTGAGTCAGCTGATTTGACAGACAAGTGGATTCTCAAATTATATCAGTGACTGGTCCTACAGGTTGGACCATTGGAAAAGGAGTGGGAGGCTAAACCTGATGGATGTCTTGCAACCTGAAAGGTACCAGTTTCAGCACATTCTCCGGGGGACAGAGATCCGGTCAGTCCACCTCTTGTTTCAGATTCAGCAGCACATGCACCAGGTCTTCATCACTGGCCACGTTGGTCTGAGCCACACACCGAGGTTTTTACTCAGTTCACCAGCCAGCGGTATCACCACCCTCCGTCCTGCATCCGCCTCTGATGTCCTGGGCTTGATATGCGTCAAGAACGCCGGGTTCAGCTTGCGCCGACTTCCCTCGTAAGGTGCCGAAGATCTCTTGGTGCCAGACGCGCCTGCTGTACTGTTGTTACCTGCAGAGGTTCTGGAATAAGCAGGCTGGTGGTAAGACAAATCATTGGCATTCTCTCTTCTCTGTTTCGCTGGGGTGCAGTCTCCAGCGGCGCTCGCCACAGAAGAGCTGGCAGAATGTTTGTGAGCCGATCCACTGGACGAGCTTACCCGTGATACACGACTGGGATCAGAGGTGGAGAAAGAACCTGCCCGCACTGAGCCCAAGGCCAGGTTGAGAGGAGAGTCATTGGTGCCATTCCAATGGGTATACCCCCTGCTGCTGTATGAGTTGTGCATGTTGCTATCTGTAGGAAACATGGACAAGCCATCCAGGTCTGTGGCATTGACGGTGGTGGCTTGCACAGTGACTGGCCCCTGTCCTCGGATTGCACTGGGAGTGAGGGCGATGTTCAGCAGAATGTTCATGTTGCAATTTTCATTGCCTGCATTATCATTTCTATGGCTGCCAAGGTCATGGAAAGAGGTGGGTCCATTGCTACTGCCTGAAGCCTGTTTTGCATCTTTGCATACAATCTGACCTGTAACAAGATACAAAAAATTTTTTTCTTAGGATATAGCTCTGATAATGCCTCAATAACTGAACAATCACTTTATAGTAATAGAACAGATAATGTCAACAACATTCACAATTACCAAAGTGGTATTTCTGTTACCATATGCGCAGACACCAGGTCCATGTATCTTGGAATTTTGTGGGATCTCATGAAAACAAATGCAGTAATCTCATGATAAAAAGAGTAATTCTGACATCTAACAATAGCAAAACTCTCAAAATTCAACATGTGCTCTCCTTTTTACCCCTTTATTTGTCTCTTCATTTTCCTTCCTTCCTTTTTTTAATGTTTAAAATGATAACACCTGCATTTCATTTTCATCATAATTTATGCATGCACAACTACGATACTGGGTACTAGAAGAAATGTTAATTGAAAACCGAATTCAAATGTCTATCATCTTACTCACACAAAACTTTCAGTTCATTTGATGATTTGATGTTATGTATGATAAATTGTGAAATAAAATGAGTATCATATTGTACTTGTGCATTTTGATTTATTTATTTTTCCTTTTACTGTGTCCTCGACGGTGCCTAAAATATGGGACACAAGAACCGCTGCACACTTCAGTATGCAGGTCTGCAGTTCTAACATTCCTTGGGCATTAATTCTGCAGACAACAACGAAAAAAATCTTTTTTTTTTAAAGTATTTATGACAACTCCACCAAGCAATGTAGACAAACGAATCACAAGACAAAACATCTGACCTCTTAGGTCTTCTTCAGGCAAGATAAACAACACTCAGGGTAATAAAAAAATGAAGAACGAGCGCTCACTTATCTTTGTTAAATTCTGCACAAGACGGAAATGGTGAAATATTCCATTTACTATATTGGATACCCATTGCTGACTGTGGTCCACGTGTAAGGGTATGTATAAGCAGTTGCTGGCTGAACAAACTCCCTTCCCCTCACATCCAGTGTTAAGGCAACCCTCTCAGTTTAACACACATAAACGAACAAAACAAAATAAAGGAATACACCTTATAGTCTGAAAATTGTTACTATTAATCACACTGCAGAAATAGAACAAAAAGTAGCAGATCATATTATCTTCTCACCCGGGACAGCCAAATTCTCCTAACCCTTGTTTTCCCCCTGCATCCCCCACCTCCCCTTGGCTACCCTTTCTCCATGAAAAAATGTTTTATCAATTAGAACTTGGAGAAAAAAACAATCAAAGTGAAAACTGAACTGAGAACTGATAATTAATCAATGAGTACCTAATTCAATTCCAATTACAATACAATCTCTCAACATTTGTAACACGGTGGAAAATATCCTCATTTTTTCTGCCAACCTAACTGTCCACTGAATAGTCATTCCTTCATCTCTGCATGAATAAACATGCTAGTCTTCCTCAGTTCACCAATGTTGATCACTTCTAACAAGTCCTAAAAATGTGGTCTACCATCTGTAGCACTCCATTCAGGGAAGCAAAGCCACAGGTGATGCGCGTTGCCAGCTATTTGACCAACAGCTCATACATCAATACCCACCACATGGGACCACCTGACCATGTTTAATTCTACTGAAGATTGAAAAAAATTTAAGGAAAAAGAAACACACACACACTCACACAGCCCACAGCATGAAATGGTGTCTACAGCTGAAGGAATGTGCAGTAGCTTAATTGTGATCATGCTGATGATTGCAGCTGAAGTCTAAAATTCATAAACTAGTGTTTATGTAGAGAAGAAATTAATAAATCTGCTTAATTAAGTAGCTGCAAAAAAATTACGTTTATCTTTAATAATGCTATCAAGTCAACCCTACATACACAGTTTGAACTTATTTGTGACATGAAAAAAAAATGTTGTTTTTTTTTCTTTTCTTTTTTTTTAAGCAATATACTGAGACAACGTAAGAAAAATGCTTCAAACTCTAATCCCTATGGTTTACATAATCCATCTTCTTCTGACACATGCATTGTTATAATCAAAGTTGACTCCATGTGGCAGTTATCAAACTCACAAATACCCTGTGCTTGCAAGTAACTGTTTATTATTACGTGAATTTCATATGTGATATATTTTCAAAACTGAATAACAGTAAAAACAGACTGATAACAAAACATAACTGTATGTAGAGGAGTTAAAACATACTGTTATCATTTCCAATTATCAAAGAACAATTTTTTTTTTTCAATTTCAATACCAAAATACTGACATAATATTCAAAAACTGAACTTTCTTGTGAAAACATTATGAACACATTTTCATCTATGTATAAACTGAACAGTGAGCCCATTGATATAAGTTTACATAGCGCTTGCTTGCACTAGGTGACATGTTGTCCAGGGAGAAAGTGATTAAATCAAACTATTAACTTCTTATGAATCAGTCATGAACACAGTGATTGCTTCACTGCCCACATTTACTGTTGAATGATTACGAGTTTCAATACCGCAAATTTTCACCAATGTAATGTTGAACATGATACATGGGATGTAATTTGATAACGTGGAGAAATATCCGAAGATTTGAATTTCAGAATTCCTATCAAAATTGAATTTTTTCCTACGGATCTGCATGACATCTTTTGTGAAAGTTTCATACACACACACTTGCCACCATCAACATGAAATCTGCATAAATAATCAAGTTTTTAACATTTTCTTATTAAATAAAAACATAAACAGGCATGATCAATTACAATCTGACATTTTATAAGCAAGTTTTTTTTTTTTTTTTCAAAGCAAGTTTGTAACTTCACATAAACTTTTAATGATGAAAATAAAATTTGTAAATTAATCATCTTTTAATTCAACATCAGAAATACCTCTGATTTGTGCCAGCTAAGCATTTCACCAATCAAATTTCAACCATTTCAATGAAATCTATTAAAAGCTATTTGTAGGTAACTTAACACTCAGTGCAGGCTGTGTACTGTAATGTTATAAACTCTAGTATAATGATAAATAAAAATAATAATGAATATTTGTAGTGATTAATCTTACATAAGCCCAAAGCGCTTGCAACAACAAATATACAGAGGATAAAAAAAGACACGAACCAAATAGTAGAGGCATTAAAGCACATTTATCCAGTTATGTAATAAATAATCCCCCTCTCTTTCTCATTATCTTTATCTCACAAATATAAACACACACACAATAACACTCACACACACACACACAGAGTACGACAGCAGGTAAGGGGAGATGAACGGACATCAATCAAGATGTGAAGAGAGCAGTTTTAAATGACGAGCTGAAGGATGACAGAGAATTGGAACTGCAGAGTGAGTGAGGGAATTTGTTCCTTGATATGGAAAGAAAATTAATCTTGGCCAGTGGTCTTTGTGTGAAAGTGAGGGATGTGGAGGAGATGAATATCCGATGAGGAGCGCAAATGTCCTAATGAAGAGTTGTGTAGAGATGAAGAACATTAATTAGCAAGATAAGAAGGTGCCGAACTGGAATTTGAAGAAGCACAGTAGAGCGAGTTTACTTTCAAGTTTTTTTAATGGGGAGCCAGTGAAGACAGAAGAATAAGGGAGTGACATGAGCAGATTTAAAACACCTGAATATTAGTCAAAACTCGCCAAAAAAATTTAAAATAAAAAAATGTAACATTTGCTTCACTACAGAAATCAGACCACCTCACTGAACTTCCCATCTTCAAAAATGAAGGTGTTTTCAGCACTCCGATGTCAATTATTGGGTAAGAGGGCTGAATGATGTCATATGCTAGTGAGGTTATGGACACAATCACTATCTCCCTGTTTTCCTCCTTTTCAGGTGAAGTAAGTTCAATATCCATGCACTGCCATGCATCGCGAGTGAAATCTTTGACAGACCAAAACAAGTTTAATCTGAAATTTGATCATGGAATATCTACATGTAGAAATGCTTGATGTGAAAGTGTCTCAACAGGGGTTTCAGATTGTGTGTTTCTGAATTATTTTCCTTCAAAGACAGATTGCTTATTTCTGAAATATTTTCCTTCATAGACTTTTCTTTAATGTCAATTGTATCAAAGTGCTTGCCTGTTATCTTAGCAGCGTACTTTGCAAAGAAAAAAACAATACTTTCTATTAATGATGAGAAAATTTACGGTATTTAGGTGAAGGTTGGACTAAAAGAATTAATAAATGAATAAACTCATTTTTCTTTTTTTTTTATTCTAGAAGCTGGCTTTCAATTTCCCCCAAATGCTTAAATGTATTCTAGTTATCCTTCAGAAGAAAATTACATCAAACAAGCATTTGTGTACATTTCGCAATATCATGATTTATGAAACAAACAAAAAGATCTTGAAAAGAAGTTATGGACTCTCTCAATCCTTTATTTTCCTTTTTGCTCACAAGAAAATGTTTTCACTGCCACTGTAAAGGAGATAGAATCGTCATGACAGTGTTTACCAACTCACTCAAGTAAATAAGCATAAAGATGTGTGACAGGATAAGTAACTAGAAAATTCTTCACTTTGTTTCGTGACATCCTGCACTTCTTAAATTTCATTCCCAATTATGGAGGAAAATAATTACAATAGAAAACAGGATTATGAATTATTACATTAGCCTTTGTTTTCACCAGATGTCAGTGGATCTATCTACAGAACATGGGCAAAACAGACTTTGAATAAATGGACACCTAAATTCATTTCTTAAGCTACACATACAGACACACACACACACACACACTACACACACATAAAGAGATAGACAGATAGATACACAGATAGATATAGACTGATAGACTGATAGACAGATGGATAGTGTGTGTGTGTGTGTGTGTGTGTGTGTGTGTGTGTGTGTGTGTGTGTGTACATGTATACATGTCACAGGAGCCTACGGGGAAACTATTTTCTATTCAGCAAAAAAAACGATTATCTATGAAAGAACTAATCTTTATTCTGAAAACAAATGACTATTCATGACCCACTGTTTGGAAGAATGCTGTGGACAACTGACCTGAGAAAGTGTCGCGGGCAATGGTCATGGTTTTGAGCCAGCGGTCAAAGTGCACCATGTCCATGATGTCCATGCGCTGGATGATGTCCGTCACTAGCTCCTTGGCCTGATCTATGCTGATGAAGTCATCTCCCTCCTCCTCCTCCTCCTCTGCAACACACAAGTCCTAGTCAGGTGGAGCTCCACCCCTCTGATACAGGCCTAGCAAGTGATCCTGTAAATTGTAATCCACGTGTGCCTTTTTCTTAATCCTTTTTTTTTTCCCGCAAGTCCTTTAACCTTTAATTTCTTCCCACATTGTCTGCAGCACTCAACATCAAGTTACAACATACCCAAATTCATAAGACCCCACACCAATACAATGTAGGGGCTCTATGGGTGATATAATATTAGTATTTCCTTGGCTTGATTCGTACCATTCCAGGAGCAAATGTTTGTTGGGGTATAAAGGGGTAAGGTGGGTGTTTCCGTAACATAATTCACACCATTTCATGACTAATAGGCTGTAGCGGAATTACTAATAGGTAATGATGGTGTTTCTATGACATAATTCATACCACCCCAGACCTACAGTTAATCAAGCCATTATGGGGTGATTCTGAGTGTTTTTCCATGACAAATGTTCATACTATGCCATGAGCTTTATCTTTACAGGTATTAAGCAGTAATGTTGGAATTTCCTGATTCCAGATATAATTCATAGCATTCCAAGACCAAATAGGTTGTCAGGGGATTTAAGGGTAATGTTATTGTTTTCATGATATAGTTCATATCATAAACCAATAGACTGTCAGGAGGAGTAACGGGTAATATTTCCATGACATAATTCAAACAATTTTAAGGCGATAGTTTGCCAGGATATTATGAGGTAACGTTATTTTCTAGACATAATTCATACCATTCCATGACCAATAGGATGTCAGGGGATTAGAGAGCTAATATTGGTGTTTCCATCATACCATTCCATGACAAATAATAAGGGATAATGCTGATGTCTCCATGATATCGTTTGTACTATTCCATGAACAATAATTGTCAGGAGAATTTAGAGGCAATAATGTTTCCCTGACATAATTCATGCCATTCCATAACCAATACACTGTCATTATAGTGTCAAGAGGATTTACAGGTTCATACCATTCCATGACCAACAGGTTGACTGAGGATCTAGGCTAATGCTGGTGTTGCAGTGACCGACTGAAGGCTGACCAGTGTATCAGAGTCAAGTGCACACATCACACAATAAACTGAAAATGTTCAGTTCTGCCAATGTTTTTCCTTCACTCAATGCTTTACTAATAACACATTGACAAATTCAGGTGATACATTTTATAATGTAATTTGAAGTTAATATTTCAAGTTCTTACTCACAAATTTTGGCTTCAATTTTACACCAAGGTATTTATTTTGACGGAAAGTACGTCATAGTTTTTGTTTGCTTGTTTGCTTTCTGTTTTTTAAATAAACTTCAAAATATGCTCATTCAAAAACTCCACAAAAAGAATAGAAAGATATATTGCATAAAGTTCAAACTATTCCTCATATTTAAACCACTTATTAACTAATTACCATCATATTCAGACCATGTCCTATATTACTTTATTATTAGAACTGTCACCTTAAAAAATTGAAAACCTGTATGGAGAAAGAAGGTGAGACCACTGCAGGCGGAAGTCTAAACAAATCTTTAAATAATAAATGTTAGCGAATCGCCAAGATAACCATGGACAAATGAACCTTGACTTTATCTTTGATTGTCTTGCGATTAGTTTGTCCACCTTTTCCTTGGTGGTTCGCTAACATAAACTTATTTAAGATCTGCATGGAATAAAAACAAAAACAGCAGCAGCAGCAGTAACAACAACAACAACAACAACCACACACACACACACACACACACACACACACACACACACACACACACACACACACACACATAGATCTGTCAAATGTTCAGTGGACAAGGATATGTCGTGCCTGATCTGTGATCATTTACACATCTGAAGACTGAGATTCACATTTTAAATAACATTAATCAGATCTTCTTAGGGTGGAAAATACTGTCTTTTTTTAGTTTACTGTTCTGTAACTATAACAAGTCTAGAGCATGAAACACTTTAGTGTAATTTTCAGAAATCTTGCACAACTGTTAATAACATCAGAAGACATTTTCTACTGTGTATATATTCCCTTCACCTCCATGTATTCCATGCTCCCCTACCAATACCACACCTCTCCCTACAATCCCCCCCTCCCCATTCCCCCCCTTTCAAATTTTCATCTCTGGCTCCTTTTTCCACTCCACATGTACTGTACACTTATATTAAACAAACAGAACCCACTCCTCTCTTCCACATCCTCCTATATAAAAAAACTAACAAAAAAGAACAAAGACAGAATGACAGAAAGACAGAGAGACTCAAGACTCAAGACTCAAAAACTTTATTACTCAAGGATAAAGATTTTAGGCAATGCCTGTTCTTCCAATCTGTCCTTGCTATTCTACACACATTCAACTAGGCAAACTGCACATAATAGTAATGGCAGAAACAATGAAAAATATGACAACATTATAATAATTACAATAACAATATAATAATAATAATAATAATGAGAAAAAAAAAAAAAAAATAAAAAATAAAATTACACTAACATAATCAGACACGTACGCGTGCGCGTTCACATGCACGCACACGCCCACACATACACGCACGCACGCACACACTCCCACACCCACACCCACACACCACCTACACGTACACGCACGCACGCACACGCACGCACGCACGCACATTTTCATTAGCTAATACAGAGGCAAGCATAAAAGTAGGGCGTTGAGACTATGGTCAAAAGGTTAGATTTATTGTTCAAGTAAATGTTTAAGTATTGCTGATTTGAAGGACGGCAGTGATTGACATGTTTTGGCAGACGGAGGAAGAGAGTTCCACACAGATGGACCAAAAAATGCAAAAACTAGATTTGAACAAATCAATGCGGACACGTGGTAAAATGTAATTATTTGAATCATATCGCATTGTTGCCATTTGGATAAACTCAGCAAGATATGTTGGTGCCATGTTTGCATGGACTTTAAACATTAGTACTGCTTTATTATAGGTCAGTTGGCTCTGCAGTGGTAACATCATTAGTTTTGCGAATTTGCTCGTGGTCGAAAGAGACTTGTTGGGAAGAATCAGCTTAATTCCCCGTCTATACATAGAGTTGATCTTTTTATGTGATGTTCACCGGCACCACTCCAGACAGTGGACGCGTAGTTGATGTGAGAAAGGCAATGGGCTTCAAAAAATAATTTCCGGATGTGTGGTTCAACATAATAACTGAGTTTATGGAGTAAAAACAAATTGCGAGCCAACTGTTTGCAAACATGATTATATGTGATTGCCATTTAAAATTCTCATCGATAATCACGCCTAAGACACGATGTTCGGTAACCTGCTCGATCAAGGTTTCATTCATTTTTAGGCTCAACATAAGATGCTGTCGTTGATGTTTCTGTCTCGATGTTAGGACCATACATTTTGTTTTGTGCGGATTAAGGACCATTCGGTTTTGGTTGCACCATTCTAAGACATCCGTTATACTTTGTTGTAACGATATTTGTACAGATATGATGTTTGCATCACTACAGTGAAGAGAGCTATCGTCAGCGAACAGATCACAGATGACATCATTGTGAGATATGTGCATCGGTAGGTCTTTTATGAAAATACAGAAGAAAAGAGGTCCAAGGACAGAGCCTTGCGGAACACCACAGCTCACTATTCCTTCAGAAGAATAATAAGTACCGTTTAAGTAAACACGCTGGGTCCTATTTTCAAGATATGACTGAAAGAAGGTTACTACTACTGCCGGATTTTGAACATATGCAGTAATTTTTTTTAATAATATGTTGTGGTCTACTAGATCAAAGGCTTTCTTAAAATCGAGAAGAACAGTTCCAGTGAGTTTTTCTTTCGTCGAGAGAGAGTGAAAGAGAGAGAGAGGGCGGGGGGGGAGAAAAACAGACAGACAAAGACAGAAAGACAGAGAAAAGCAGAGGGAGAGGGAGAGAGACAGAGAGAGAATGGCTGACAGACTAACACAGAGACAAAACTAGAGAGAGGAAGACAAAGACAAAACTTTTCAAAACTTGAGGTCTTAATCTAAGATCTTTGAGCTTATTATCATTCCAAAGCAGCAGGTGGTGGAGGGAACGGAAGGGGAAGAGAAAGAGAGAGGAACAGAGGAGGAAAAGGGGAAGAAGAAGAAGATGATGATGATGATGAAGTAGTAGAAGAACAACAGAGGTGGAAAGAATTATTGATTTTCTACAAACATTGCTCCCAATAGTTCTGTTTTCAGGAAGTAGCATTAGAGGCTTATTTTACATGGTATCTAAACCTCAAGCTTTTACACAGTACTGTAAAGAAAATAAAGAGAACTTGCTATTGCCGAAAAACACTCAATTATCCAGCGACGACAGTGTCTTTGGATTCAGCAGCTGACATTGTATTAATCGCTACAGGGTTTTAATACATCAACTTGCCATCTTGGTTGTTTTTTTTTTTTTTATAGTTGGTTTCAAAGCAAGGTGACTGCTGGCGGAAACTGCAACAAAACTGAAATTAACCTAAGTTTACTGTTCCACCAAATGAAAGAGACTAACAAATCACAAGACAAAAAAAAAAACATGTTTCAACCTCTTGTCTTCTTCTGATGCATTTTGTGCCCAACTTGAGAAGATAAGTGATTGTTTATTCTTCATTTTCACTGCTGCCTTGAATATTGTCTGAAGAAAACCAAAAAGACTTCAAAACATGTGTTTTTTGTCTTTAATTTGTGTCTTCCGTTTGTCATAAAAGTAAATCTTCTTTCAAGTTTGTTTTTTTTAGCCAAAGAAAATTCCTTTAATCTAATTTTTTTTACAATCTCCTGATAATACTTAAAATTCTTGATAATTCTTAAACTTGCTGCAACAGATCACTCTGTGGAAGGTGTCATAGTGTGTGTGTGTGTGTGTGTGTGTGTGTGTGTGTGTGTGTGTGTGTGTGTGTGTATGTGTGTGTGTGTGTGTGTGTGTGTGTGTGTGTGTGTGTGTGTGTGTGTGTGTGTGCGTGTGGTGTGCATGCATACATGTAAAAGTGAATACTTTCTTATATACTTTGTTCAACACTGATTACAAGCACCAATGGCTGGATCCATGCATTCCACAAGGCAACCAATTTTGGCTGAGTTTGAAACTCTCATGTCATGTGTCAAAAAACGAAGGCACATGATATTAATGGATCCAGACATGAGTACTTGCAAACATTCTGCTACAGTGCTATGTATATTTAGTATAGCTCTAGGCAACTTCACAGCAAGTATGTTGCACAGATACACTGAATGTGGTCCGCTAAAAATACCATAAACCTGTGTCATGATCTTAGAAATTTCAATCATGAGTTTTCATTTACTAACAATATCTTCAGTGTTTAATACCATTCAAAAAAAAATTTCCAGGTTAAATTTGTAGTAATCTCTAAGATACTGGTCATTTTTTTTTTTTCTTATAAAAAAAAATCTTTAAAAAAAAAAACAAAACTGAATTCATGTTGATCTGGAACTTTACAGCAATTTCACAGTTTACACTTTCATTTACTATAAAAATTCAGGATTATTAACATTATATTTTCTGTCAAGTATTTGTGGATGAAATCATTAAACCTCTTTTTCAGATTTAAGTTTATGTTGAAAGTGGGATCTTTGTCCATAAAATAAAAACAAATCTCAAATACCATTGAATAATTATATAAAGTTATAAATTTTAAGCCTGATGTTGGCATACTTGTGTACATACAATGACGCTCTTGATGGTATCTCTGTCTCTCTCTCTCTCTCTCTCTCTCACACACACACACACACACACACACACACACACACACACACACACACACACACACACATGTGCACACACACACAGAGAGTGACACACACACAGAGGAAGATTTTACTCTACGACTCTGAAGAAGCAGCTCTACATACATGTATACTTTATACAGAATGCAGCTTCTAAAAGCAGAAAGCAGAGGTTTGGTTTAATACAGTTAATTTGATTATTTGACCTGGTTCCCAAAATAAAAATCGATAAAACTGATACAAAGAGATCAACCACACTCACAAGAATCCATTAATCTTAGGGAAAAAAATTTTTTAACCATTCTACACAAAATTTTTGAAAAATCAATTTGTATGAAATTCATACAAAATAATACAATCTGTTGAAAAAAAATTTTTCTGTTGTCATGGTGAACAGTCACCTTGAAGCAGCAGTAGTGTTATGTCATAAATCATGGATGGGAGAGTGCGGGTTCAAACCCCTATATAGCATCACAACAAAAACTGGAAGAATGTGGGGACTCCAACCAGCTCCCAAGAGCCTGAACTGGCGGGTATGAAAATCACTATACAAATCAGATAAGAAGACTAGAAACATGCAGTCATACAGTCAAGTTACATCAAAGGATGAATGGTCTCTGGACTAATACTTTTACTTTCTAGAGTAATAGTAACATTAGGAAACATACATAGGATGTTCCTATCTCTTGGCCTGGTAGTTACTCACCATAAAAATAAATACAGGAGGCAAAAGCCTGCCATGTGGTTATGAAGCATTTTGAGAACAAAATGAAAGTAAACAGCATTATGTTTGCCTTTAATTATCATCAATTTACCTAATCAAGAAGAAGCCTCATGCTGTGGTGGCTCTTCATGTCCTACCCTCTTAAAAACCTCAGATTCTGACTGCCACCCCACATGTATGCAAGCCAGTGGTGAGTTTGTCAATATGTTTGTGGTAAGTTTGTCAAGGAATGCCCATAATGAGTTTGTCAGTACACCTATGGTGTGATTATCAATTTTGATACACCTGTGGTGAGTTCATCAGTACAGCTGTAGTGAATTCATCAGCACTTCTGTGGTGAGTTCATCACTACGAATGTGGTGAATTCACCAGTTTGCCTGTGGTGAGTTTGTTATGATTACATATAATATCAAATTCTACTGTCTCAACAAGGTGCTGGACCCTGTCACTGGATAACCATGTAATCCATCTCCCTCAGCTGAGGGTTGTTCACTCACTACCACACAAGATCTGCCAAGTTATTACCCATCAATGAACGTTATCACAATCAGTCCAGAGTATTAGGTCCTGCATTAATATGTTGCTGCAGGAAGTATCAAACTAAACACTATCAATCAAAATGACTCAACAGTACCGCAGTGTCTTCTCTGGTGTGATGCCTCATGACCTGGCACTGGTAGCTCTCAGAGAACTCTTAATGCTGGAATTGCAACTGGGTAAACCTGTATAGTAGCCATGGCTGTGTATGGGAGAACCAAACTACAGGGCATGGGTATACCATTACTCAATCAATGCCACTAAGAAGGTATATGGCCCACTCCCTTGTACAATTAAATCAGAAGGGGTGTAAGATGATGGAAGGGGGGGGGGGGGGGGATGATGAATACGGAGATGGAATGATAAGGCACATCATTAAAAAAACCCCAAGACAGATAGAACCATGTACAGCAGAGACACAAACAACAAAATCTCAATATTTGAAGTGCTAGTGCTGTATTATGAGCAACAACAATAAAATATAAGTTTAAACAAAATTGTTAACAAACAAAAAAATCCATAAGGATGGTTGACTTGTACACAAGGACTAATACTAACAGACCAGTGACGGATATTTTACTAGTGACTGAAAACCAGTTCCAAAACTAAATTCTAGGTCTGCATGTGAGTGAATCCCTAATTTCCTAAAATTCATCTTAGTAGCATTCATGGTCTTTACACAAGCAGTAAAATACATAAATAGATCTACTTTCTACGAATAATGGAATTAAAGACAATAAATTATTTTTTTCTTAACTATTCACATCCAAACCTGGTTCTTCAGCAGACTGGGCTAGTATCTCTCTGGCCTTGGCGACATTCATAGTGGCCACCTGGTGCTGAAAAACGTCACCTCCAAGATCACTGGCTTCTGACACAACTGGGAATGATGGCGACAATCTGGCTCTATCTTCTTGTCTCTCCCTGCATTCAGCGACTTGACAGACTGCTCATCACTACTATCAGACTCCCGCACCAAAGAAAGAGGCTGATCAACTGAGGCGTTTATTGGCTCATTGCAGGATTCATCTACATCAATGGTCAGTCGTGGTGACCCATTTGGTGTGGCCTCTCTGCAGTCAAGATCAGAAGTATCTATTATGTGACCATCCCGTGAACTTGAAGGATCGGAGCCAGTGTTGGACAGATCAGAAATGATGGGCAGCAGCAAGTCTTGCGAGCTGGAGGGGGCCATATACTGGAGTGGACTTGTATCATTTGAAGACTTGAGGCCGGTGAGATCTCTGATTTGACGCACCATTTCATTCAGTTTGTTGATTCCCATTGCTGCTGGACGATACCAGCTCTGGCCCGCATGAGGATTGACCACATTCAAGCCTAGGTAAAATGGTGCATAGGGTTGATTCATCGTCAAAGGACGCTTTTGTGCATAAAATTTGTACAGAGCTACAGGGTCTCTTTCTGGAACATCTGGCTCTGCCCACACTCTGGCATTGGCTAGTCTATGATTCAAACGCTGAGAAGAATGAATTCTACTCAGCATTTGAGGAGAGAATGTGAGTATTCTCTGTTATTGTAGTCTTGAGAGAGAATTATGTCACCCCATAACAACTTCTTATGTTCGGTGGATTTGCGCAATTTCAAATACATGCAAAAAAAGAAACACAATGAAAAGATAACTGAGTTTGGGTTGTATGGGCCCATTTCATGTGACTGAAACAAATGGGTTATCTTTCCTTCTCGTACACAAGCAGTCTGTGAAACTTCAGCCACACTTTTCTGCCCTTTGCCAAGAGATCTTAACATTTGTTGCTTCAGTTTCAGTACATTCCGCATATTGGAGAACTCAGTGTCCCTTGTAAGCGAAGCTGGATAATTTTTCTGACGAAGATAGCGTTCAATACTAGCAAGCATGGCACGTAGGCTACATGGCTCATACTCACTGCCATCTGTTTTTCTGACCACAGAAAGAAAGATGAAAGGTACTTATCCAGTTCTACTGGTGGGATAGTTTCTGGTAATCTCATTTCATTCAAAGATCGCATGTAACTCCCTAAAATTCTCATGTCGGCTCCCGTTTTCCTATGTGTGTTTCGGTTTTCACTACCAGAAACGATGCTCGAGTTAGCAAAGTGAACTTGCGGGTCGAGTCGGGAAGTCGGTGACTTTAGCTGCGTCATATCCAGTTGCTCAAAGCCTTTGGCTGCATCTCCTAGCTGGCAAAGCGACTTTACGTCTATCTTTACATCCACAGGTTCGTCTTGATCCTCTGTGGTATGCGGCTGATCCGTTAACGACGTTTCTGTCACATTACAAGGATCAGCAGTTGTACTTGTATCGTTTGCATTCTGCGATGACGATGGGTCTTGTTCAACATCATCAGCATTATGCAGAGTATTACAACTGGCATTCTCGTTATCCATCATTTGAAGGAAGACCACAAACACAATCAGCCAGGTCACAGATGCAACAACAAGCCAGAATGTCGCAAAAGTTTGCGACGGGAGCTGGTTCGGCAACTACAAGACAGCCATCATAAATGTTTCTTATGCCACCTACAAAGAATGGGAGACAACTCTCAACACACCTCTCAGCATCCGCAGCTAGCAGACGATCTTTGCTCGAATGTAAAGCTCCTCCGAAAATTTAAACAAACTAAAACAAACCCAAATCGAGGACCCAGACAAGTTTTCTGAGACATATAAACTTAGCGGTTTCAATTGCTGCTTAAAGTGTGGAGGTTGGATTCAGCCCATAAGATAAGGCGTGCCAGTTTGTCGCGGCCTGATATACCCCCACACTTATCACATACAGAGCGAAGCAAACGCTGCTTATCTGTGTATCCGCAGATCTGGCGGAACGCAGCTGCCGTGGTGTACACAGAGGTCATGATAGCGAGGTGGCCCAGAACGTTATCATTATCAGACATTTATCCACAGGCGCGCAGGAGTCCACTATCTTTCCTCTGCAAACCTCGCTGGGCAGCCGTAGGATGCTCATCCTACACACTTACGTAAATGAACTGTCCTCTCTCAAGCTGCTGTGCCCTCCATACGTTGACTGTATCGCTATCTAACCTTGGCGGATATGTTCGGGAAAACGGGGAGGAAGACAGATCGTTCAAATACAGGTGGCATTATCTCCCTAACGACGCTGACTTCAAACAAAGTTCGGATGGTTTAAACCTCCGATCTCTGTCATGAACCCCGATTCTTAAGGTCGTGGCACCAATGATAGAAGGGGTGTTTGTTCATGTTTGTTCTGGGACGATGACTATCATTTTGCTCGACGACGTGATTACGGTAAAATGTTCTTTTCTGCTCGAGTGCCACCGAAGACAGGAAAAGGTATTTGCTGTCGATAGACTGCTGTGATATAAATGTGCACCATGACATCGTAGTTTAAAAAAAAAAAAAAAAAAAAAAAAACATATATATATATATATATATATATATATATATATATATATATATATATATTCACACACACACACACACACACACACACACACACACACACACACACACAACTCGCTCACACCACACCAAACCACACCACACCGCACCACACCACACACAACAATGACGACGACGGCACGCACTCACTGCACGCAGGCAAGCACTGACGCATAAGGCACGTTAAGCTGACATAATGGAAGATGGAAGGACTGGTTGAGGACAGATGCGTGAGCAAAAAAATCGGGAGAGAGAGAGAGAGAGAGAGAGAGAGAGAGAGAGAGAGAGAACAGAACAGAACAGAACAGAACAGAGCAGAGCAGAACAGAACAGAATTTTATTCAAAAAAAAAAAAGGCCAACGACACATGCCAACAATAGCAATGAATACATGATACAAACGTGAATTACATTGTCATCCCAACATAACCAACAGAACTAGATCAAATGTAAGACTAAAACAGTGTACCAGCTTATAAAGAAAAAATAATGGAGAGAGAGAGAGAGAGAGAGAGAGAGAGAGAGAGACGCAATAAATCTGAGAGAGGAGGGAGTCATGTTCTTCACGGTTGGCCTTCTGTAATCGTCTTCATTCATGCCTCTATACATTCCCTTTCATCATCTCATCCCCCCCCCCCCCCCCCCCCCCCCCAACTCACACTGATCACTCTATCTTGTTTCTTTTAGACCCACAATCACCCTTCACCCCACTCCTTTTCCCATCTCATCCACCTCTGCTGTCTTATACTCTTTCCCCCCAAATCTACCTCTCGTTCAACACACTAAGAAGACAGCAGGGAAGAATGGCTGAAACTGAAGATCCTAGATAACCTGCATTTATAAACTGCTGAC
The DNA here is from genome assembly GCA_016801955.1 of Conus betulinus. Classification (NCBI taxonomy): domain Eukaryota; kingdom Metazoa; phylum Mollusca; class Gastropoda; order Neogastropoda; family Conidae; genus Conus; species Conus betulinus. The sequence continues at coordinate 607,794 of JADBJO010000472.1, read as the reverse complement.
ACATGCGCGCTGTGGTTAGGTTCCGCGTGCTGTTAACAGCTGTCAGAGAACCCTTGACGCAATGCAGGCCCCATGCCGGCAGCTTACGTCAGCTCTGCAGGCTTACGTCGTTGTTACCGAGAGCACCGGTACATTTTGGAGATGTTTCTTTGGGTGTGTTTTAGTGTTCATATATACAGACCACCGGAATGGAGTGGCTGAAAGCACCGAAGAACGTCTACGTAGCTACAAGTAGACCAACCGACAAAAATAAACAGACTCACTGATATACGCTGCATACAATGGCGTGAGCGCCGGTGTGCACACGTGACATGTCACAGTAATGCATGTTTGCGCTCGCGCGTGCGCATGCATGCGCGCGCACACGGACACACTCACGCGCTCACACACACACACACACACACACATGCGCACAGACACACGCGCGCGCGCACGCTCGCACATACACACTACTATACACAACCACATACATGATTTAGATACTGTCTTGAATCAAGCAGTCGTACTTGAACATATACAAACACAATCAAATATTGAATTTCAAAAGGGATGTTTATACTGTCGTGTCTTGATTCTTCTCCATAAAAAAAGACGATTCGCTCTGGGCCCCTCTGCTCTCCCCCCCCCCCCCCCCCCCCCCACCCCTTCCCGTCCTATCCCCCGTGTTTCCATCAAACAAAGTTAAGTTTCATGGCACTTACATAAATTGGCATCATATCAGTATCATACTGGTACAGAGTACGCAGCATGGAACATGGATGTAGCAATGTCCATGTCGATTATTGCGTTGGCCATAGTCAAGTAATACAGGACCGGCTCAGTAGATCACTGTTTGTAAACGAGCCCAATGGGCAAAAATGACATTGAAGACACACACATATGACTGGGAGGTACAGCTGTGTATGGCACAATCCATTGCACCCTGAATGCCATTAAACCAACTGTAATAGATGTGCAATGAAGAATGCACGTGTATGTTTCTTGAAAAGAAGGGATATAGGATGGTTAATGTTGGGGCTCATGAAAATCGGTATCACTGCCAGAATCTAGCCAAATTTGGTGGATAACCTGTCAAGAAGGTGAAGCCTTTGTATAGCTATGCAGTGTTTTATAGATAAGCGGTACATACTGCAGCATCTCTGGGGAGCGGGGGCAGGGGGGACGGGGGGGGGGGGGGGGGGGGGGGGGGGGGGGGAGGGCATAATTAGGGCACAAGTGCATATATGGTGATGAACGTCAGCCAATGACTGCTGGAAAAGCTTCGAACGTTAGCAGATCACTCAAGAAATAACTGGTATCAGATTATGGCCACCAGCCTCGAAGAAGGACTTTCAGCCAAGATGTTGTAAAGCAGTGAAAGTAGATGCTATCTTCCTTTGCGGTTCCACAGCAACTGAATCTAAAACATGTTTGTATTGCTTATGCTGTATGTAGAAGTCAATATCAACTATTCACGCGCCACATTGCAACCAGCTTGACGATTTTTCTATTTCTGTTTCAGTAGGATGAAAATATTGTGTTAGAACACAGTTGAGTGGTTAAAAATTTAGTGGTTAAAAAACTGAGCTCAGGGATTTACAGTAGAGGTCAAGTAACTGCCGTTTGAATAGATGGAGTCTCTCACTGCTTCTCTAAAAAAACACATTTTTATGTGAAAAGATCATTTATCCTGGAATTAGGGCTCAGTAAATTATTTCAGTACTATACATTAGTAAGGAAAGCAGAAAAATACATGACTTGTGGACTTCTCGTGTTTGTACAGCATTGGTAAGTGCATAGGGATTTGGGAATGAAAAGTTTGGCAAATGATAGTAAAATACAGTGTCATGTACACTGTGGGAACATGCCACAAATAGGAATATGTACTAAAACGATGCTTAATCCTTGTAAGCATTTTGAGAAATATCATGAATGTGCTATAATTCAAAATCCGATTGAATAAGATCAAACAAATAACCCCCGTCGAACATTCCGTTTTTTGTTGTGTTACTCAAAGAAAAAAAAAAAGAAGAAAAAATATGAAAAACAAAATGTGTGTGTGTGTGTGTGTGTGTGTGTGTGTGGATGGGGGTGTAGGGGGGGGGTGGGTACCCATACTTGACGTCACTTTTTCAGGCTTTGAAAACTC
>JADBJO010000472.1:578166-603166 GCA_016801955.1 Conus betulinus | reverse complement strand
AAAAAAAAAAGTTTTTGATTGGGAGACGAACAGGAGAAGCAGCTAAGTGGTTTCTTGTTGTTCCATGTCACTGTCCTACATGTGATTTGTTTCCACCTGAAGAAGACCCAAGAGGTCGAAATGCATTGTGTCTGGTCCTGTACTCTGTTTCCCTGCGTCCTCGGCGGTAAATACCCCCTCTTTCAAATGTTGCTTCATGTTGCCCTCAGTCACCCCGTTTTGAAAACTCTGCTCTTAGGATGACTGACCCAAAACATTCTCGACCAGTATGTTAATGCATCAATTCAGGTCCATACATAAGTTACAGGTCCAGCTCAGCTAAAGGCACGCCGTTTTTTTTTTTTTTTTTTTTTTTTTTCTTTCCTTGTATCATTACGACTGACACAGAAATTTCTTGTCGGGTATCAATGGGGATTTACAGGTACAGTGCCATATCAGCTAAAGCCCCAATCTACCCCCCCTCCCCCTTTTTTTTTTTCTTTCTTTCTTTCTTTTTTGTTTTCTTTTGGTTTGTTTGTTTGTTGTTGTTGCTCCTTGAGGCGATGTTTTTAACCGTGTATATCAGTTTGTTTTTCCGCAAAATTACGCAAGTACTTAAACACCGATATCTATTAACTTAGAGATAAGAAGGAATTCATGTGGCCCAAGGATGACTCTGTTGTTGGTGGGATCTGTCACACTGATCCGGATCACATCGAGAATGTAAATCGAGAATCCATCGGCACTATTTTGAACAAATTTCCCAGTGACTATGGGCACTCTGAAGAAGTCACTGTTCCAGGTTGATAACTATTTCTACGAATTGATACAGTTGTGTGAAATACAGCATTTTCTATCATATGAATATTGAGATTTGCATTTTCGAAGTTTTAACACACAATAACACACACACACACACACACACACACACACACACACACATACACACAACACACACACACACACACACACACACACGAAACCAACAAAACGATAGAAAGGGAAGCAATTCTTCAATTCACACCAATTATCACTTTCCTTGGCGGCAATAACATTAGTTTTACCCCATAAACTGACTCAAAACACGGTATTCAAGACCCCCTGAACCTTGGCGGAGGTTTGTGGTGTTTTGAGTATCAGTTCATGCATTAAGAACTCTCCAGTGTCCGAGCTGTCTGGTTGACATATCGCGCGCGCACACGTGTGTGTGTGTGTGTGTGTGTGTGTGTGCGCGCGCGTGCGCATGTGTGTGGAGCCCTTCAGAGCAAAATTACTGTTAAGATCCTTGCCTGCTTTCCCATTGAATCTTTGACAGCTTTACTCACGGACTGTATTTTACTCTCTATTCCCAAGATAAATTTGGAGCCTAGTGAGTTATGTCCCTTTGCAAATGATTCACTTAAACCCCAGGTCAGTGGCGTAAACCTCCACTGTTGAAAGTGATTCAACTGGCGTCTCCTCCACCCAACCTCAACTGTATGTGTCCGCTGATGAGCATAATAGCTGGGAGGACAGTGTTTCAGTCTCCTTCCAGCTGGCCGGTCATGCCTGGGGTTCCCCATATGAGGCCTACATTTTCCAACAGAGGCCAGGGGTTCCAAACATGAAGATGGAGATCCACACACTAGGCCTTGGGTTTCCCATTTGAACCTGGGATTCCCTAACTGAGGCCTGGTGTTCCTCATCTGAGGCAAGGGGTTCTATACACATGGCCTGGGGGGACAGGCAAAGCATTCTATACACATGGCCTGGGGGTTCCCACAATGAGGTCTGGGGTTCCTCATCTGAGGCAAGGCGTTCTATACACATGGCCTGAGGATTCCCCCAGTGAGGCCTGGGGTTCCCCATCTGGAGCAAAGGGTTCTATACACATGGCCTGAGGATTCCCCCAATGAGGCTTGGGGTTCCCCATCTGAGGCAAGGCGTTCTATACACACGGCTGGGGATTCCCCCAAATGAGGCCTGGCGTTTCCCATCTGAGGCAAGGGGTTTTGTAGCCATGGCCTGGGGATTCCCTCAATCAGGCCTGGTGTTCCCTGTCTGAGGCAATGATTTCGATACACATGGCCTGGGGATTCCCCAAATGAGGCCTGGGGTTCCCCACCTGAGGCAAGGGGTTCTATACACATGCTCTAAGGATTCCCCAAATGAGGCTGGGGTTTCCCCACCTGAGGCAAGGGGTTCTATACACATGCCCTAAGGATTCCCCAAATGAGGCTGGGGTTCCCACCTGAGGCTTGGAGTTCCAGAAGCGGAGTTTTGGGGCTTCACGAATGAGGTGTTATTTCATGCAGGAGGCTGGGGCACATGCTCATCTTTCCACATCAACACTGCAGGGTACAGATCTACATGTGGAGAGGACAACCACCTCACATGGTCACCAATCCAATTGATGGTAACAGTACCATCATACTGCTGGAACATCAGGAAACAAAAAAAAAAATGCGCCATTAATTCTCTGGCATCTTGGGCACTCATTCCTATTTATTAATTACCTCATTTTTGGTTTGACTCCTTTCCAATGTATTTTGGGTCAAGGTCTTGAGCCTAAATGGCTGAGTCACTGGGGTTTGAGTCCCCATCCAAGACAGGCAGGTTAGGAGAGGTTTTCTGCACAGATTCAAATCCCTTCCTGGTCCTTCAGATGAAGTCCTGTGTGTATGCACTCGCATAAAAAAAATATCTTGCATGCACATTTGATCCCTTTCCATTTTTCTGAACAGTCATCATATGCAGATGGGGTGGATGATATAGAAATAAAACACATGCACTTGTTATTAGCTTTAGGCATCATCCCTTAAAACAGAATCTGGCAACTTAAATGGATTAAAAATGGTAGCATGAGCAAAAATCTCAACAGCTGTATATTAAAAAGTTCTAACCTTGAACAATGACAGAGAGAGAGAGACAGAGAGAGAGAGGAGAGAGGGGATAAGGTCACTGTTGCTGTTGATTCAAGAGGGATGCTGCTGAATAAGTGTAATGATGTGGACTGACAGAGGCAGTCAGTGTTAAGAGTAATCTTTGATAAAGTGATGACTTCGAAGCACATGCATCACTTCACAACAGTTCTGTTCAGCCAAATTTTAAACAGTGCTAGCTAGTTTCTTAACGTGCGAAAATGCTGCTTCTGGCAGAGTTTGGATTGAACTGAGTGTAACAAACTCGCACAAGAAGAAACACCACCACCACAACAGGCACACACATATACTCATCAAATGGTTTTCATTGCCAAAGTATAATAACAATCGTGACATGTATGTCTTACAAAGCACCATGACACCAGACAAAGATCACCGCTCAGCTTTATACCGGAATGTGCACCAGATCTGTCCAACCAGAGAGAATCGAGCCTAAGACACCATGCAGGGGCGGTGTCAATGACACTAGGAAGAACATGACTGAAGACAACTGATGAGGAGACTTTCCCATCAAGTTAACCCACCAACAGTGATCAATGTCACAACAACAATTATCATTATAACAGCATGCAGGTACAGTTTGACTATGATGTGGAATAACATATGAAGAAAACCCACAAACAATCATAAAATATCTCAAAATTACAAAAAACAAACACAAACAATGCAAAAAGGGGAAGGAAAAAAAATCACACACACACCATCTCCAACATTAATCTTTAACAATAACAAAATCTCAGTTCTTGTTATTTCCACTTCTGTAGAAGTGCTCAAGAAGAAACAATGTAAATTCACAAACAAGGCAAAAACAGACAATCTATAAAATGCCCCCTCCCCCTCCCCCACCTGGCTCCAGAGATTTTCAGCCACTTTCACGACCCTTTCCATGATACTTGCATTCCTGAATCACAATGGTAACATCTATATCAATCTATCCATATATCTAGCTCTGGCTCTGAATCAGGAAATCTATCTATATATGAGTGTGTATCTAAAGCAAAGGGATAGAATAAAACAATAGTAAATCAACACCAGCTGCTACTCTTACTGCTACAACTGCTTCAACCACCACCAAGCCTAGTGTTGCTACTATTTAAAATTTCACTCCAGTCAGTCAGTTAACATTTACTGTGGTAGTAAGTTCTGGGTTCAGGCTTCAAAACAAAAAATAAAAGTGTGGCTTCCAACAGCCTCGTTCTCATTCAACGCCTTCTTCCTTGCGCTGAACACAGAAGCAATCTGAAGCGATCAAAGCTAAGTGCATTTTCGTTATCTTTTTTGTTTTTTGTTTCACCTGAGGAAGACCTAAGAGGTCGAAACGCGTTGTGTTTTGTCTTGTGACTTGTTTGTCCACGTTTCTCTGGGCGGTTCGCTGACATTTATTTTAAGATTATTTTAAAACATATGGTTTTAAGGACTGTAATACAGAATTACAGGCCTTTCACGTACTTCAGTTGCCTCTTACAATCACTTCAGCAGAATTCCTTTGGAAGAGATGATAGAGAAGGGAACACTTTTAGCATCTTACACAAAATGAACCTGAATTTTGCTTTAAAAAAATACATTATTATTTCTCTGTTTGATTTTGCAACTTTCACACCAAAATATAAACTGCTTCAATAAAATCTTCATTCCAAGCACTGTCAAACAGTCTCAGCCATCTATAAGGACTAAATTTCAAAGGATTTTTTTCTGGTGCTTGAAAATGGGTCCTCAGAGTTTAAGGACTTTCAAGGATTTACATAGATGCTGCTGTTATATTGGAATCACCCCCACAGAAGCTTTCTTCATTTCAGGAGAGGGGAGAGAGACCAAGACAGATCTATATCCCAGCAATGGCACACATGTGAGAGCCACTGGGGAGGGAGGAGAGGACACAGAGAAGAAAACTTGATGTGACAATAAGAACACCCCCTTCCCCCTACCAACCAACCAATAGTATGAGTAAATATGAAAAACAAATGATAAACAAACAGGTACATATCCAGTTGTTCTTTTCACCACTGATGGGTGTGCAGATAGCAATGAAGAGCATCAGCTACTAAAATAACTGGGACTGGAATTTTACGTAAACTCTTTAAGTACATAGATACAGAAGTTTATGCAAAGCAATCTGGCAGAATGGTAATTTGTAAAGTTTACCCGGGCAATTAAGAATATTTGCCAATTTTTGCCAAATCACATTTTTTTATGCCCAAATCATGTAATACATTGCTATCAACAGAGTATTTCATTCACTGAAAAACAATTAAGGATTCAACACTGTTGCTTATTTTGAGACTCAAGATTTTTTTTTAGATGAAACAACAGTACACACACACACACACACACACACACACACACACACACACACACACACACACACCAAGACTCCCCTTTTAGAAAAAACAGTGAAACACAACACACAAACAGACATATACACACATACCAAAGAAAACAATCAAAACCAAAAGACATATACACAATACCAAAGAAAACAATCACGAACAGACAAACCACAATACGAAAAATGAAAAGAGAAACAAAGCAGCATACAGATCAGCAGCATACAGATCAGATAGCAATGTCAATAAAGTAATTAAAAAAATGGTTAAGGAATACAAGTGATGTCATTTCTGTCTTCTGCTTCTTTTCCCATGATACAACTAAAGACGCTGGTTACAGGAGGACTTTGGAAAAATTCCCAGCATGCCTCTTTTCAATTTTGCAAATGTTTGTTTGCATGTAAAGATTTGCTGGAATAAAAGAAATCCACCAAAATGCCAAAAGCTGTCATGCCTGTTGCCTTTATGTACAGTTGAACTATTCGTACAGAATGACAGGTGTGTATAAAAAAAAAAAGTGACTGAACAATTGTTCTATAGCTCCACAAATGAGATTCCAGCAAATAACAAAACATAGGATGAGCTTCCACAAATTGTATTTGTTTTTCCTAGTAGATTGTAATGCATGCAGCAGGTAAGCTACTGGTACTGGTTTTTTTTTTTTTTTTTTTTTTTTTTTTGTATAGGGTAAGGGTAAGAACAAAATAACACCACAAAATAATGATGAGTCAGTCAGCCATTTTTTCATCCAATGAAGAACATTCAATGAAGAGCAGTTATCTTCTGTTGAGAGATTCAAGCGGCACCCCAATGTTTTACACTCACATATGTCCACAACAATGTGCTTTGAAAAACATACAAAACGGAGTCAACCCACCCATCACACACACACTCACTCTCTCTCTCTCTCTCTCTCTCACACACACACACACACACAAACACACACACACACATGCATGCATGTATGTGCACACACACACACACACACACACACACACACACACACACACACACACACACACACACACACAAAAACTGTTGTTATAAAATGTTTGCTGAAGATACTTTCACTACAATTTAACAGATTTAATCCTATCACTTAGGTAAACAACCTTCAGACCTAAATTGATAGACTGATTAAATGGACCAAAATGAACAACACTCCACTACAATCTAACCCTGTTAATCCTACCATTCTAGTAACAAATCTTCAGAACAATATTGTAATATTGATGAAATGGACTTAAATGAACCATGGTTCCTAAATGCAAATAAAACAAGAAGTATGTATGTGACTACACACAAGCAAAAATGGCAGAAAATGAAGTTTCTGCTTACACCACTGTATGTCAAAGACCAAACAATTGAAGTTGTAACATCATATAAAAGTGCTAGAGGCTATTACTGACAATGATTGAAGGTTGTATTATCGCATTACCAAATTTGGAAAACATGTTTCTAAAAGAATTTATTAATGTCATGCATATATTCTATCTCTCATTACTACACGTCCATCTTTAGGGATGATTCTAGTTAAACAAATTTGAAACAAATAGGTTTTTTATTTAAGACAGCCATAAAGATAATGTAGTTAACATATAATTCCTTCACAGGAGATGATTATAAGAAGTTAGCCATTCTTCTATAAAAGGACAGACTCTTCTTTCACAGACTTTCAAGCATTAATATTTATAATGAAGTTAAAGGAATAGCTCCAAAGAAAATCATCGGAAACTTTGTGATTAATGAAAACAGACATGCTCATAAACTTTCCTTTCCCAGACCCTGTAATAATCTCAACTAATCTAGCTTCATATATTCAGGAGGGAAATTACATGGAACAATTTAAACAGCCCTATGAAATACTGTTCTTTGAAACTATCACCTAAAAAGGCACTGAAAATGAATTTGATGGAAAATTCATAGAGTTATTTAATTCTATTGCTTCTATTGTTGAAGATACTCTCTCTCTCTCTCTCTTTCTCTCTCTCTCCCTCTCCTCTCTTTCTCTGTTGATTTGTCTGTCGATCTGCCTGTCTACCTGTCTCTCTATGGCCGTCTGTCTCTGCATGCCTCTCTGACTGTCTGTCCCTCTCTGTCTCTATGGTCTGGATGTGCCTAATCTGATATGAAATAAAAATGTTCAGTAGAATACTAACTGGAATACAATCTTATTTGATGTGACAGTTGTTAGCTGTTTTTGTTTGTTTTCAAAACTTTGCATTTTTGGATTTCTTCATATGAATTATTTCCTGTTTTTTTTTTTCTTTTTTTTTTTTTTTTTCATTGAAACTGATATTTTTTTTCCCTCTCTCTCTCTATCTATATTTTGGATTTTTTTAGTATGAATTATTTAATGTTTTTTCTCTTTCTTTTCTTTTCCTTTGTTGAAGCTGATTTTTTTCTCTCTCTATCTATCACACACTCACACACACATGGACAAAGTATTGTTGGATTCTTCAGCTTTCAGGATAGATAGATAGATAGATGGATAGATAGATAGAGAGAGAGATAGACAGATAGATAGAAAGTATGCTTCTACATCAGATTTTATTTATGAGTGCATTAAGAGAGTGTTCGCCTAGTTTTTCTGCAGAGTATAATGCAGAAAAAAAAAACAAACATGTTACCGGTAACAAGCCTCCCCCTCCCCCCAACCTCCCCCTTTCCCTAAAAACTGGGTGAGAAAGTAGACTCAACCTTTTCCTTTTTTTTTTTTCTTTTTTTAACCTTCCATGATAGCTTACACCCGTTACCTGACATTCTATACTACACATCATTTTTCTTTCAGTCTGAACCTTTAGCCTTAGTGAAACACATCCAGTTTGTATTCAAAGTTTGTAAACACAAATATGTTTTGTGGGCTGCAAACTGTGCATACAACAGAGCAGTCATATGGCAAAAGATTCTTTTTTTTTAATCCAGTAAATGATACTAAAATTACCTCCCCTCTTGGACTTTGATGGCTGATCTTAAAGCTCAGATTGTTAAGTATTCATCCTTTGAAACCATTTGAAACTATTTTGTTTTTAGGGTATCTTTTAATCATCAAGAAGAAAAAAAGAGAAAATATGTTTGGTCAAATAACAATTTTTCTTTAGGCTTTGTAAAATTTTCAAAGTCTATCAACACCATCTTTGAGTAAAAATATTTGCCATTTTCAAAGTTAATCATCTTCTACTTTGTGACTAATTTCCTTCCTTCTTTTGAGGTGCGAGTTGAAGACTCCTACAGAAAGATGACCTCTGGATTACACAAAAAAGAATATAGGATGTCTGGTGACTTTCTATTTTGCGTCATGGTGATATTTGCTGCATATGGAAGACTACTACTCTCTTACACATACACGATATAACACCAAGAAATGACCGTAAAACGCAGTGTCATTATGTACAGGGCTCACATGTACACCGATACCACAAGTCATAGCACTGCCACAAAACAAAGCATGTGGTAAAGTAATAATGTATATTAAACAATGAATACACTAAAAACATTACTCATCAATTGAGGAAATGCCTCAGAGTCTGCCAGGAGTATGACGGAAAACTGTACATTGAATCACAGCACTGGATAGCTTATTGCGCTGCTCTCAATGAATATTGCCAATAAACACATGAATAAAGTTGATACACAAATAGGAAAGAGGTTCATACACAAATAGGAAAGAAGAGGAATACCTGGGTCAGGCGAACGAAGAAACAGGTCAGATGATTCGGCATTGAATGACTGATGATTTGGCAGAGGACTTCATGTTTCAGTTGTTTCCAGCCAAGCTAACCGCTATGGCATGTAAAAAACCCACATGATTCAATTCAAAACACACACACACGCACACACACACACACACACACACACACACACACAGAAAACCAACCAGAGTTCCTTCAACATAAACCAGACAACTTTGGTGAAAAAAAAAAACATGTGAAATGATACGGAAGGCATAAATGTAAAAGATAGGAGGGTGGTAAACTGAGATTTCAATGACAAAAATCAGGCAAAAAAATATGACTGACACAACCTAATGAAGACATAAAGGGGGAATCAAGAAGGTGCAGTGCTACTTTTCAGCTTAACAGACTACCGGAATCCTTCACAGTGGGGCTTGGCATTGCACACAGGACCACCCCTAAGTCACCAGTCTGAACCAATGTTGATGACGTAGTTCATCCCAAAGTAACCAGTGTGAATCAATGTCAACAACACAGCTCATTCAAAAGTGACCAGTCTAAACCAATCTCTACTGACAGAGAAACCATGTTATTTTCATGAAAAACACATTGATAAGTATTTGTAAAACAATGTTTCATATGAGATTTGGAGCGCTAAGCACTTGTGCAATGCCACCAACTTATAAAACTCATACCATGATTAAGTCACACTGTTTGTCCTCTTAGACAGACAGGGCCAATGCCTTCCTCTTACACCAATTTAGATTTCCTGGCTCACAATAACTATTCGTTAAATATATGACAAACACTCCGCAAAATGACATTTTACTCCATAACACATATATGGCAATAGAAAACCGACTTCAGTTTTCATAACAAACAAATCCAATGGCCATAGAAAACTGACTTCAGTTTTCATAACAAACAAATCCAATTGCATTAGAGTATTTGAAAAAAAAGTCAACATGCATGTGTATACAAGAAGAGCTTATCAGTTTAGTATGAATACGATACCAACAGCACATTCATTGCATTACAGAACAAGATGATGAACCAATTCCCTGATCATGCCACCAGCAAAAAAAAACTGTTCAAATAAACACAGCTTTATCAGTCACTATGTAATTTCATCATATGACACCCCTGTCAAACATATTACTTCAATGTAAATAACAATATTTAAGGTGTATGTCTTGACTCCAGTATACTAAATTTAACTGGAGTAAGTCATATAATCTCAAAAATCAGCTGTTTTACTATTCTCCCCTCTCAGAAGATACAAAAAATGCCATTCTTCTAAGGCAAACTGAATGGTTAAGTAAGCACTCAATCTCACACATACACACGCACACACACACACACACACACACACACACACACACACACACACACCAACATACACGTGTACACACACACACACACACACACACACACAAACACACACCTGTAAACAAGCACATCTGAAATAACCCTTGGTATCTGATGAGCATGTGAGCTCCTTAAGTCAACGTTGTAAGTTTGACGGCCTGTACATCAAATCAAAGTGAAACTACATCTTCTCCGAATAGGCATGGAAAAACCATATCAAAAATAAACAAAAGATGACTTTTATGAAAGCCTTTCTACTGGTGAGCACCTTCCTGTTCAGTACACATAAATCATCAGCTGATTTCTCCCTATGATTGAGACACAGCGGAGAGAGCCAATGGAAACACCATGGATGTGTTTGACATTGCAAATTTTGGTCTGGTGATACAGCAAAGGAACATAACTTCAATCAAGTGACTTTAACTCTTTCTGCACAGCCTTGGCTTAAGGCTGTGTCAGACCAGTTAACATAGACTAGAACACCAAGGCTACATCAAAATGTTGTTATGCTCTGCATAGTTACACAGGGATTGTCATCAGTCATGACAAGCTCCCAGCATAACAATTTCAATCTCCAAAATCCCTCAAGTCAGAGTGTGGCTGTCTACTTGGCAGAGTAATCAAAAACAGTCAAATACGTAATGCTCTCATGCCTAGCTGATGCATTTGTACCATAGTGTTCAAGCGCTTTGGCTGTTCGGATGATCCCTGGAGTCTTTTAGCCAGGGTACGACAACAACAACAGAAACAACTCTTTCTGCACAACTGTCTGCATACCTTAATCAGCCTCATGCAATGGTTTCTGTTGCTTGAGAATTTGCAGTGGAGTGCGGAGACTTTTCTTTTGAAACTAAATACAATCTACAGCCAGCTTACACTCAATTGATAGAATAAGGGAAGCAAGTGTGTGTGTGTGTGTGTGTGTGTGTGTGTGTGTGTGTGTGTGTGTGTGCATGTGTGTATGTGTGTGTGCGTCTTCCACCTTTCTTTGTGAACGATGCTGTGACTTCTGGGGTCATCACTTTTTTTTTTCCAGTTTGAGACAATTTATTCACATAGAGATCACAGCTTCTTAGGAAGACAAGTTAAAGACAGTATTTACAGATATTACACAACTGTCACTGAATGGCCAAAAAATGGAAATCTTAAAAAGCTTACCAGAAGGAAAGTCAGATTGCTTAGAGTAACGTGATCAGCACTATGTTTAGTAATGTTGTAAAAGAACCTAGTAGTCATTCCTCTAAATAAACTACATTCGTACATGGCTTTCATAAATATTGTATCTCAATATATTTTACTAAGACACTGTGCATGTTATAGAACTTTACATTTGATGGCTATCGCTTGACTTCATTTTTGCAACAGACCCATACAAACATTGACTTTCAATGGAAACCAGTGGAAAAAGCTGGCAGTACGGACAGATTTAAGATGGTGCACACACATAAGAAACACACAGAACTGAGATACTTCTCCTTAACAGGAAAACGGTGAAGTTTTCTTGTTCTTTCTATATGTTTACTTTTTACTATTCATCAGTGTACTAGCAGAGGGGGTATGTAAAGAGAACTGGGTTGAAGTTATGTCCCTTTGTTTCATCGAGGGAGCAAATGAAATTATGATTGTTTACATTTTCCCCATCAATTTTTTCTAGTCTCACTTTGGATTTTTTCCTTTTTTTTGTGAAAATGTCTAATTAAAGCTGAACAGTATGACTACAGAGACGAAAAAAAGGATAGGCATTTACCAACAAAACACTGACAAAACAATGGCCAACATGATTCTAGTGATTTATAAATACATGGCATAATACAAAAACCAATCTGGTCCATGAAGACAGTTTTGATTGGAGCTCAATCAGGGTCTCAACATTCCACACAGTTTGACAAGGAAGCAGTTCAAGTATGCAACAGGCCTTCCTGAACGCATGCGCATGCGTGCTCGCCCACCTCCCCTCCCCTCCCCCCCCCACACGCACGCACATCCTGTCACAGGCAAAACACCCTGGCAGCCAACCTTTCGTAAGTCAGAAAGCAGAAAGTTCATCATTTCACCGAGATGCGCACAGTAGCGAGAAATAAACTCCAAACTCAGCTCTGCCACCCTCTCACTGGTTTTACGTCAGATTCCATGATAACAGATGTCTCCTTTTCCACGTCAACATGAGTGATAAAGGCGCCTGGAATGAATTTTGGAGGTAGGAATATACTTATAGAGCAGGGGTGGAGGGAGGGGGAAGGGGGCGGAGGGAGGGGGTTCTTGGGGGAGGGGTTTTAGTGGAGGCGTGCCATCCTGGCCTGGAAGGCAGCCAGGGATGGCGCCGACACAGTCTCTGCAGGAAGGCTGTTCCACTCCGAAATGGTCCTTGGAAAAAGGATTTATGATGGTAGTCATTGCGGCTCTGTGGGACGTTATAGTGGGCGCGCCTTGAAGAACGTCTTTCTGGCGCTGACAAGGGGAAGGTGCCGAGAGTTGACGCAGGCCATGCCGTGGTGGATTTTGTAAAACATGGTGAGTCTCACTCTTTTCCTGCGAGTCTGCAGCGTTGGCCATTCTAGATGGTCATCTGCTTCCCGCTAAATTCTGTCATCTTTCTTTCTTCTAAAGAGTATCCGTGGGATAAGAATAATGAAGCTTATTCCAGGTAGTCATTCAGCACTGATCTGTTACAGAATCACACTTTTTGTGTGCATATCATGGACCATCTTTGCGTACCTGTCACAGCAGTTTATTCGGTGCACACAGCCTGCAACTGTTGTATGCAACGGGTTTTCCCATGTCTTCCCCAGATCACTGCAACCTTCACTGAATTTTTTTTTTTTCAATTTAAAATCCCTTATCAAAACTAGATGCACACACACAAAAAAAAGAAAAAGAAGAAACTGTAAATGCACACACACGTATGAAAAAGAAGAAACTGGGAGAAAGGCGGTGATGGGGAAGGAGAGGAGAAGGTGGGGATGGGTGAGGAGGTGAAATGTGATGATATCAAATGATGATTTTCTTTCTTTTTTGTTTTTTTTTTTTCTTTTTTTTTTCCTTTCACAGATATCCAGTCCAGTAATGAGAACAAAGTCTACCACCTACACTTTCCCCAGACTTTATTGTGGAGCTTCCAAACTGTCACCACATTCAACATGCGAAATCTTGGAGAACTGAGCAGTGTGGAAGTATGTGTTCTCAGATCTGGTGCCAGTGTCATAAAGCCTCCTTTAATTGTGGCACAGACCATGCTGTAGAGACGTCTCAATGCCAGGGTCACGAGGGCTGCCCAGAGAGCATGTGACAGGGGACAGGACTGACCTGTTCAGGTCCTAGAGCAGGTGCTTTTTTTTTTTTTTTTTCTTTTTTTGTTGTTTGTTGTTTTTCTTTGTCTTCAATGGCAATGCCTCCTCAATTCTGGTTGTAGCTGGGCTTCCCGGACGCCGATTAACAAGAATGACGATAACAATCAATGGTGATGCTGCTGCTGATAGGGCTTATCTCCAAGAACGATGATAACAATCAATGACGATGCAATGGACAAGAACGATGATAACAATCAATGATGATGTGATGAACAAGAATGACGATAACAATTATTGATGATGTGATGAACAAGAACGACGATAACAATCAATGATGATGCGATGGACAAGAACGACGATAACAATGATGATGCGATGAACAAGAACGACGGTAACAATCAATGATGATGCAATGGACAAGAACAATGATAACAATCAATGATGATGCAATGGACAAGAACGATGATAAATAAATCAATGATGATGCGATGGACAAGAACTATGATAACAATCAATGATGATGCGATGAACAAGAATGATGATAACATCAATGATTATGTGATGGACATGAAAGACGATAACAATCAATAATGATGCGATGAACAAGAACGACGATAACAATCAATGATGATGCGATGAACAAGAATGATGATAACAATCAATGCTGCTGCTGCTGCTGATGGAGGTTATCTCTCCAGGTGAAGGTGCTGATGTAGGCAGAGCTGCATGAGGAGTTCGTTGTCCGCTGGCTCCTGAAGCATCTCCCTGCAATCACAGGTCTAGTGTGTATGTTGTTACTATAACGCGTCTAGTGTGTATGTTGTTATTATAACACGTCTAGTGTGTATGTTGTTATTATAACGCATCTAGTGTGTATGTTGTTATTATAACGCGTCTAGTGTGTATGTTGTTATTATAACGCGTCTAGTGTGTATGTTGTTATTATAACGCGTCTGATGTGTATGACACATCTCAAGTGAACATCATCATGACAAGACTAGCATGTACACCATTAACATGACATGTCTTGTACATACACCATTAGCATGACACGTTTAGTGTGTATGCCACTGACATATCATGTCTATTGTGTACATCATAAATGTGAAGTCTTCAGTACGTACATTATTAACATGACCTGTCTAGTGTGGAACTTCTTGTTGCATAACACGTGGCAAAATGACATGTCTAGAGTGTACATCATTGAGGTGGTGAAATATGACATGTGGTTCTATGAGTGTGTGTGTGTGTGTGTGTGTGTGTGTGTGTGTGTGTGTGTGTGTGTGTGTGTGTGTGTGTGTGTGTGTGTGTGTTTGTATGTGTGTGCGCACATGTGTGTATATGTGTTTCTACATATGTCTAGTTCAGAGGAAAATAAAAGGATGTAGAAGTCAGTGTATGAGGTAAATGAGAAAGGGAAATGTGGATCTAATGCATATAATAAAAAAAATCAGCAGTGAATAAAAATGTATTGAAACATACATGCTTACGCAAACATCAACTTGAATCAGCAAAGAATAGAAATGCATAAAACATACTGACTTACTTAAAAGTGAACATCAAACTGAAATATGAAATAAACTTTCATTAATTTTAAACATTACGGAAATTTTGAACTTTTCAGATGAAAAATTCTGAGAATTATGGCAAAGAAGATTTCAAATGGGCACATAAGAAATCACTTCTCTTTTCTCCACAGTAGGAGCATGTAATATTTTTGCTAAATCTAATTTTCAATGCATTTAATTCAAACCTGTACGCAGGCGATACTGCTCATCTTCCATTTAGTAAGTTCTGATGTGACTGAGAATGAATACTGTTTTGAGAATCAACTGTGTTGCCAAAGAACTGTTTGCACAGAATCCACACCTGTAGAACTGTCTTGATTCCATGAGGTCTTTTTCAGTAAACTACATTCCCAAGATTAAAAGTGGATATAGTAATTCTACAGCGCGCCATTTGAATAATGTGCACATTTCTTTTGTCACTCTGTCAGCCTCTTCATTAGAAGAGTAATCTAGATGGGAGGGCACTCAGCAGAAAGTAACACTTAATCCTGTTAATATAAGTGGTGTACAAGTAGGCATACTTGTGTTATAATATAAGACTTTTGCTTAACTTCAGGATCACAAGTGTTTTATAACAATAATTTAGAACCTACACATCTCTATATACATCTCAGGTGATTAGGATAGGCAAGCTGGATGTATTGATTTATATACTGCTGGGTGAAGAACTCCTCTGTCGTGGGGACAGCGTTGGTTACCTGAACATGTCGTGCACTGTATTCAGACTGATGGTTTGCTGTAGCGACTCGTCGTTAGGACTCCCATGGATCTGATGACTGCGATCCCACTTCATGATGAAATTCTGCATAACACACACACACACACACACACACACACACACACACACACACACACACACACACACACACACACACACACACATGATTTTACAATTTATCTATCTATCTCTGTCTATATACACATCTATTGGTCTGTCTACCTATGCTCATGCACATCTTACACACACATGCATGCAGACACATGTAGACAAATCAACTGTTAGATGGACAGACAGACAGACAGATAGATGGAGAGATAGGCAGATAGATAGACAGATTGATTGATAGACTGATACACATAGATTTAGATATACTCATATAGTAGATATATGTGCGTGCTTCTGGTCACACACTCACACTCACACTCACACACACACACACACACACAGCTGCCACTACACTGCTCACACATCTGCTACACTGAGCCCAGTTACACAGAGACAGCTTGGACACCCGCACCACAACACCGCCCCAAACACTAACATCACTTCAGAAACCACTGGCACAGTCTTCGCGACCAAAAAATTCAAAAGTTTAGAAGACCAGCAATGTCCAGCTGTCTAAAGCCCAGCTAACTGCTGATTGAACCACCGATGCAGAAAAAAAAAAACAAAAAAAAAAAACCCCATCCAAACCATCCCCCCCCCCCTCCCCACCCACCCCCCTCCTGCAGCATAGCTGTGAACCACGCTGAGGACCTCTCCCAAGGCAGAGAGCCTGACATGCCTGCAGAGAAATGTGTTGTGGTAAGACGGTTTTCCTCACCATCATTCTCACTGTGCCAAGTTCCTTTCCCGTCTTCTACATTTTTCACACCTGCAGTGACTATTCACGAGAATGGCTGTTGAATTTGTGACTGACTCTAGCTGATTCCTTTTCCCTGTATTTGGGAGACAATCACATTGATTACTTCTCTCTCTCTCTCTCTCTCTCCCTTTTTTTTTTTTTTTTCTGCGTTGACTTTATTTCAACATCTTTTTTTCCCTGCATTATGCAGATATTGCATGTTCTATCAGTAATAACCTGAGTTGACATCAATGTTTAATTAAAATTGTAAACTGTTCTTGTTTTGTTAAAAAAAACTCTTTATAGAGATAAGGAAAATAAAGAAAGAATAGTATACTGTGCTATTATACAGTGCAGTGCAGTACAGTATAGAGATGTACAATACAATATGGCACGGAAAAATACAGACCACTACAATAAGACACTGCGCATCATGATAAAATTACAGCACTCTTAAATACAGTACGCTTTAAATGAGTATAACTCAGTACAACTGACAGCAACACTGAACGAATCATTGCAACACCATACAATACATTATAACATAGTATAATGCATTACAATACAGTACATTTAATTACAGTGCAGTTCAATGCACTGAAATTCAACACAGTTAAACCCATAACAATACAAAACAATTCATTACAATACAGTATAACTGATTACAACACATAACAATATAATTCAGTCAATTACAACAAGTACTTCATAGTTTGTTGTTTTTTTTAAGTACAATACAGCACAATTTTTCAGTAATACAAAACAATATATCACAATACAGTACAGCACACAGCACAGCAGTGTGCAATACACCGTAAGACATTACGGTGTATTAAAACACAAAACAGTACATCACATTACAGTACACTTGAACCATCAAGGTGGACCAATTACCTCCCATAATCAGAGCCGTGAACAGGTTCAGTACAATGATGACAGAGATCATCCACCATGCCACAAAGTACAGGTAGGACCACCTGCAATAAAGATTATTCACTAAGTCACAGAGAACAGGTACGACCATCCTGAAAAAAAAAAGATCATTCACTAGGCCACAAAGTACAGGTAGCACTATCTGTGAAACAAAAATTATCTCCTACCACACAAAGTTCAGGTATGATCACAAGAAGAAAATGATCATTCACAAATCTACAAAAAACAGATATTCGACCTCAAAAAATGCTCATTGACTACACCGCAAAATACAGGCATGACTATCTGAACAAAATTCATTCATATGGCAACAAAGACAAATATGACCACCTGACAAAAAAAAGCAATCATCCACAGATTACAAAGTGAACATATGACCACCTGAACAAAGATTATTCACAAGGCTACAAAAAGTACTGATATGACCACCTGACAACAAGTCATCTGCAAGGCTACAAAGTGCAGATATGACAGCATAAATGCTGATTGAACATATTTTTGCAACATCAAGCAGTTTCTGGACAAGGGTGGACTATCCAGCATCAAGTGTCCATTCATCAGAAGTCAACTGCGATGGGCTGGATCATTTTTCCATGTGGCGGACGGTAGGATCCCAAAAATGCTCCTGTATTGCTAGCTGAAGCACAGGCAATTTGACTACTATTAAGCATACTTATATAGCGCCTATTCTCGGTTGAAAACCATGTCCTAAGCACTTTACAATCTATGCTCTCTTTACACCCACAGGCTGTGTACCTGGGTAGAGCCAATTGAAGAGCTGCCTGCTGGTGCCATGTTCGGTCGTGTCCTTTGTCACTCAGTCAACATCAATCACTCTGATTTTTTTTTTTTCATTCTTTCGATTTCTCATGCTATGTTTAAACGTGTCATCCATACCATGGTCAAAGTGGCCTTCTCTTCAGTAAGTTGGTGATGGGCTTTTACGTCTTTGCATTCACACACACAACCTCGGTTCACAGTCTCATTCACACACACAACTTCGGTTCACAGTCTCATTCATACACACAACTTTGGTTTATAGTCTCATTCAAAGGACTGTTCAGGAAATGCAGTCAGAACCAATGTTAAGTCTGAGGGAAAAAAAATCCCCTTGTACCAAAATGGCCCAGTGTAGATTTGAACCCGCGACCCCAGGATCACCAGAACCAGGACATGTTGGCGTTAAATCCCAGCCCACTAAGATCAGATCCCAGCTGACATCAAGTCCTAGGTGACAGCAGTTTCTAAATTACACCAAACCCTGATATCAAATTCAATCTGCCTTCAAGGTCAGCAGACATGAAAGGCTGTATGTTGTGTCCCTGTAGATTGTCCCCCCCGGTTCCTGGCAGCTTCCCTCCCTTGCCTATGACTTACCCTGATGTGGCCGATCTGTAGGCCTCCAGGAACACCATCCAGTTGTTCACCACCATCACATCCCACAACACCACCACTGACGCCTGCAACAACAGGAATCAGTCATCATGAACCCCCCATCATACCATCATCCCAAAATACCATCAGAGGCACCTGCAACAATAACAATAATGGACATCATGAGAACCCCCACCACGTCCAACACCACCACCACAGACACTTTGACAACAGAACACACACAACTACATAATGAGTTTTGAAACAAAGATGCAACCTCTGCAGACTTCACCTCAGTGTGACGTATAACAGAACAGAGTTTATACATCAGTAGGAAGGTAGAAAGAAGACCGAAGATATTCAGTATGTGCAAAGGTTTGAAGATGAAACTCACTTTCTGGACAGCTTTTCCAGATATAGCGGTTAAAACAAAGATTAACACAACCACTGTCTCATGATATACCAGACTGAAACATACAGAAACAATGACAAGGTGACATGCTATGCAATAACTGCAAAATATGTCATGACAGCTTTTAAGACAACAATGGGCACTGCATGCGGGCCAGTATGAATCATGATCACAATATAAAACATGATCTGTCTTAATGTTATATTATTACCATGATGTGTCTATTGTCTTTTATTTCTCTACATTTCTTTCTCTTGCTTTTCAATCACAAGTGATAAAATGTGTTTTTTGTGGAAAGTATCACATCTAAAATCATATTTGTTGTTACTAATGGAACAGGTTACTAAATCAAAGCTAAATTTATGCATTTGCCATGAATAAAAAACATCTGAGAAATTTTAATACTGTTGCACAGTTGTTGCAAAAAAAATGCAAAAAGTCACAAACTGTTAGGATTAAACGATTCTCCATAATAACAAATTGTGAGTCTGAGTGTGAGTCGCACTTTGAGTTATCAAGGTGCAGTAGTTAGTTTGGTGAGCATCATGATCTGGATCCTGATTGCAGCCATTCTACCCAGTGCCAAGGTGAATGATGACACTGTTCTACTAAACGATGACAGCGATTCTACCCAGTGCCAAGGTGAATGATGACACTGTTCTACTAAACGATGACAGCGATTCTACCCAGCGCCAAGGTGAATGATGACACTGTTCTACTAAACGATGACAGCGATTCTACCCAGCGCCAAGGTGAATGATGACACTGTTCTACTAAACGATGACAGCGATTCTACCCAGCGCCAAGGTGAATGAGTATGGGCTCCAATGGGAAGAATACAACCACACAGTGTGCTATGGGTTCCAATGGGAAGAATACAACTACACAATGTGCTATGGGCTCCAATGGGAAGAATACAACCACACTGTGTGCTATGGGCTCCAATGGGAAGACTGGAACCACACAGTGTGCTATGGGCTCCAACAGGAAGATTGGAACTATGTAGTGTGCTATGGGCTCCAATGGGAAGAATACAACCACACAGTGTGCTATGGGCTCCAATAGGAAGAATACAACCACCCTGTGTGCTATGGGCTCCAATGTGAAGAATACAACCATACAGTGTGCTATGGGCTCCAATGGGAAGAATACAACCACACTGTGTGCTATGAGCTCCAATGGAAGAATACAACCACATGGTGTGCTATGGGCTCCAATGGGAAGAATACAACCACACAGTGTGCTATGGGTTCCAATGGGAAGACTGGAACCACACAGTGTGCTATGGGCTCCAATGGGACGAATACAACCACACAGTGTGCTATTGTCTCCAATGGGAAGACTGAAACCACACAGTGTGCTATGGGCTCCAATGGGAAGAATACAACCACACTGTGTGCTATGGGCTCCATTGGGAAGACTGGAATCACACAGTGTGCTATGGGCTCCAATGGGAAGAATACAACCACACAGTGTGCTATGGGCTCCAATGGGAAGAATACAACCACACAGTGTGCTGTGGGATCCATTGGGAAGACTGGAATCACACAGTGTGCTATGGGCTCCAATGGGAAGAATACAACAACACAGTGTGCTGTGGGCTCCAATGGGAAGACTGAAACCACACAGTGTGCTATGGGCTCCAATGGGAAGAATACAACCACACAGTGTGCTATGGGCTCCAATGGGAGAATACAACCACACAGTGTGCTATGGGCTCAAATGGGAAGACTGGAACCACACAGTGTGCTATGGGCTCCAATGGGAAGAATACAACCACACAGTGTGCCATGGGCTCTAGTGGGAAGAATACAACCACACAGCGTGCTATGGGCTCCAGTGGGAAGAATACAACCACACAGCGTGCTGTGGGCTCCAATGGGAAGAATACAACCACATAGTGTGCTGTGGGCTCCAATGGGAAGAATACAACCATACAGTGTGCTATGGGCTCCAATGGGAAGAATACAACCATACAGTGTGCTATGGGCTCCAATGGGAAGACTGGAACCACACAGTGTGCTATGGGCTCCAATAGGAAGAAAGGAACCACACAGTGTGCTGTGGGCTCCAATGGGAAGAATACAACAACACAGTGTGCTATGGGCTCCAATGGGAAGACTGGAACCACACAGTGTGCTGTGGGCTCCAATGGGAAGAATACAACCACACAGTGTGCTATGGGCTCCAGTGGAAAGACTGGAACCATGTAGTGTGCTATGGGCTCCAATGGAAAGACAGAAACTACAGTGTGCTATGGGCTCCAATGGGAAGAATACAACCACACAGTGTGCAAGGGGCTCCAATGGGAAGAATACAACCATACAGTGTGCTAGGGGCTCCAGAAAGACAGAAACCACACAGTTGAGTTTGATCCGCTTAACAGACATATATTTCTGAGGGTTGCTCAAACTATCTGACCAACACTGCAGGTTTCTGTATCTCTTGGGCTTGGTAGAGGCCAGGTTTTAGTCACGAGTAAAAGAACTATCATACCAATGCTGCATCAAATCATATCTCACTACTATTCTGCTAAAACCCATAGCAAGACAGAATAGCAACAAGACAAAGAAACCAACTGGGTTATCAGTCCCCCTCCCCTCCCCAACCCATATCCCTTCCCAGCTCTCTCCCCTCCTGCTTGCTCACTCCGTCTCCACAAGTCCATTCAACGATATACTCACTGCAAAGTCATCAAAGTTGTTGGGCCAGTACTCCAGCTGTTGGTAGGTGCCGCACGGATAGCTTTGGTTGCTGTATTTGGAAATAAATTCTTTTTTTCATCCACAGCACAACTCATTTCAACAAAACAAGAAGTCCATGTTGAATTCTATATATCAATAAGCAGTAAATTTCCTCCAAATTCTATATAAGCATTGATATGGGGGAAGAAGTGGGGGGGAAGGCGAGGTAGTGTGTGTTTTCTGACAGCATGACATCAAAATGGCTGTGGCTATTGACCTGCAATTAAGTGCACACGGTCTTTGCCACCCACTTTAGGTCCATAGCAAATTTTCTTAGCTTGAACACTCTCTCCCTGTTTGGCTAAGTATACTTACCATGTCAGACCATGGCATTAAACGGCTGTCAGTCAGCTCTGTCAGGCCGAAGTTTTGTGGCAAATGCAGTCATAAGATAGTCACGTGACGCCCACCCTGTCGAGGATGGGCCTCCATCTCCCCGAGGGTTTGGGATCACGAACAGGTGGGAGTAAAACCCGGGGTGGGCGGGTTGTTCCTGTTCCGTGCCCACCGCGGGTGTGTCCCCTAGTCACTGGAGAGGGCGTGCCTGTTGGCCGAACCGAAAATGGAGTTGCTGGCGAGGTTTCGATTTCGACCTCTGCGAATCTAGAGGGCGCTTAGCCGGCCCCCGGCGTTGGGAGATGGGGCTTGTCGGGGATACGGTGTGGGCCCGATGGACCTGGGGTAAGACCAATAGGGGGGCCTGGAAGGGTGTGGCTGAGGCAGGGGGGCAAAGGACGCCGCCTGCATGCGTTTCTCGACCGAAAGGGACATATCCGAGGTGGAGTACTCGCCAAAGTGCGAGTGATCCTGGCCCGGGACACACCGAAGGGAAGCCTTGAGTGTGCCGGGGAGTGAAGAGCGTGAAAGCACCGCGTTTCTGGCCACTAGCAGGCAATAGAAGTGGCTTGTTGCTGCGCTGTCCGCCGCAGCCGACAAGTGATGCGATATCCTGTTGACTAGGTGTCGCATAAAGGATCGCTGAATAAGCGAGATTCGTCCTCATGGTGTGGTTCGGAGGTATGTCCGAAGGCACTGGGACGGCGCCGTCATCCCCAGGCCAGAGTACCTCCGCCCTCTGCAAGAGCATGGTAAGGTAGGCATGCCCTGCAATGATGTGTAAGATGCCCATCCGGGCTACTCGGTCCCAGTCCTTTAATGCTTTAAAGGAGATGGTGCCCGAAGTAGGGGGGCCCGGTTGGGCATCAGGCGACAATCAGACTGGGAGATGGCCCACTCCCTGGTCGCCGGATTGTCTGCAAAGAGGGAGGTCACTGGGTGCTTCCTGCGGGTCCCGAGGAGGGAGCCGAAGGGGGTCGCATTGGGCGCCGGGGGGAAGGTCTTGACCCGGCGGGGGGACGGCGTCTGCACCCCTGGCGCGGATTGCCGGACTCTCCCACAGCGAAGTGAGGGACTGAGGAGCGACGAGCCTGAGTTTGCGTTGGGCTGGGGGCGGCCCGACGATGTCAGGGAAGGCCAAGATATCGGCAGAGGGAGGGGCTTCCCTCGACTCCAAGTCCGGTCGAAACCGGTCAATGGTGCGGATATCGTAAAGGGATGAGAAGAGGTCCTCATCGTCGTCGTCCTCCGGGTGTGGGGAGTCGAATTCCTGGGAAGGTAGGTCCTCCTCAGGGGCATCTGCGCGGGTGCGTGAGGTCCCCCGCCCTCGTTGGGTGGGGGGGGGGGGGGGGGGGGGGGGCGGGGCCCTCTCGTGGCTCTGTGCTCGGCAGACGGGCTAGGGTGGGAGAGCCCGGACTGCCATCGGACAGCGCCCGAGGTGGGAGACCAAGGTCGACCCAGGTCTGTGAGATTGGGTGCCACAAGCGACCATATAGCTGTTCCGGTTGGGAGTGGGTGTAAAGTCACTGGTCTCTCTCGGGGGCATAGAGCCACTGGTCCCCGGGGAGATAAGCGGGCTGTGGCGGCCCAGGGTACTGTGCAGGGACTCCCCGGGGACCGGGGTAACCTTGAGCAGCAGAGGGGGGGTAGTGTTTCGACCATGGTATGTCGTCCCCCCCCGGGAGTGCGCTGGGACCCAGGGGAATAGGGCCGGTTACCCGTGGTCCCGCTGGTAGATCCTCCCCCCCCCCCGGAGGAACGGGACCGAGGACGTTGCCCAAAAGGGGGGCCGAGTAGGTCGACCCCCCAGCGTCCTGAACCCCTAGGGGAACCTGCGACGGGCGAGCGGGGTAGATCGGCCGTCCTTGTGTATGTTCACAACCGTGGAGGCACTCGGTGTTCCCATACGCCCAGTTATGGTCATGTGCATGGTCTTGCCATGACGTGGCCATAAAACTGCGTCCGGAGATAACGGGACGCTCCTCGTGCAGGGGTGTTGGCTGCACCTGTGCACGGTGGGGAAGAGCGTCGTGAGACGGCGAGTCCAGATGGGGGGGGAGACGTGGACCCGCGCGTCTCATAAATGCGAGTGACGGGTGGAGGTTCCAGTCCAAAACCGTCACCCGTGCCTGTCCGCGCCTCGGCAAAGGTCCCCGGGGGCCGAGGGTCGCGTGACTGGGCATAGTAAACGGATGTCTGACTATGCGCCGGAAAGCTAGAAGGCAGGGTGGCTGGAGGAGAAGCGGAATCCCGCTTGGATGCTTAGACTTGAGTGGATCCCTTAAGGGGGGCCTTGCCCTTTGATTTTCTGGGCAGGGTGAACGATAAGCATTTGGAAATAGCAGCCAATTGCCTAGTAGCTTTCGAACGCAACGGTCGTGCGTCCGGCGGTCGGGTAGAGGAGGGAAGTCCCGCGTCCCCTTCGCGGGAAGGTCGTCTCCAACTACCGCGGCCGTCCGTTCTCCCCCGCGGGAAGAACGGTCTGCTCGGAGTTGGAACCAACTCGTTGGTCCTC
>JADBJO010000472.1:540666-570666 GCA_016801955.1 Conus betulinus | reverse complement strand
TGTTTTGTGTCATAATAAATCTGCATAATTTATAACTTGTTTTGTGTGTTTATTTGCCTCTTTTTTCCCCCTGCAGTGCTGCAGTCTGTTTCACTTCTAGACGATGCACACACCTTACCCTGGGTGGCTGAACGTCCTTGTCCACCAATTATGATGATGCATAGAAAACTTACGGTATGTTGCTGGATATCCCTGTCTAGCTTTACACATAACGATAACCCACAGAAAGTTTACCTTACATTGCTGAACGTCCATGGACATGTCTACCAGACAAAAAAACGATATGCAGAAAACTTATGAATTGCCGGATGTCCCGGTCCAGATCTACCAATGATGCTGCTGCACAGAAAGCTTACCCTACGTTGGTGGACGTCCATGTCAAGTTCTAGGAAGAGCTGCTGGAAGTCTTTGGAACAGAACATCCTCTCTGGATGCCGTTCCACTATCTGTGAACCGACAATAAGGTGTAACAATGACCAGTACATAAATAGATCAGCTGCAAATGCAATGAGCAATTAAAAGAATGTCCGGAAAGATTAATACATATTAGATATATCATGTTCTCTCTCTTCCCATCACATTCTCCCCTACATAAGGACAAACAGAATTAAACCCACACACACACACGCACACATACAAACCCACACACACAAAACATATACACATGCATGTCCACACACACACACACACACACACACACACACACACACATAAACAAAGAACATCAGACAAAGGATGAGACAGAGAAAAATCAGTACCACTGTCTGACAAAAATGACTGTGAGCACCAGCATCCCAATTTAATGTCATACTTACGATAACAAATACATATAATTTACATTCTGGTTTCTTTAAAGTTACAAATACTTGTGACAATAACACATGTCATTTATATTCAGATTTCTTTAAAGTTACAGGGCTCTAAATACATGACAATGAAAATACCATTCATATGAAAGACCTAGAATAAAAAAAAAATGAACAAACAGATCATGGTCAAGAACACTGAAACCAGGAGAGTGATACACTGAGTAAATGTGTCACTACACCAAACAATCTTGACGCTGTTTATCAAACGCCGAAACACTAAACGTCCACCTGAGAATGTCCATTAGTAAAAGACCACACACACTTGCATGGTGTGCATGGTTACTTGTTGAAGAAAAAAAAAACAAAGGTAAAAAAGTGAGAATTAAGTGGAGGATGGAAAGCCCCACCCTAAAAAAAACAAAAACAAACAACTGAATACATTTTTCACAAAAAGAGAATGGCCATGTACCTCAAGCAGTGCTGCCTTTATAGGTTTGGCTATGTTTGTCTTTTCCACAACTGTTTGGATGACAAACCCACCAACACCGTTACTGAAAAAAAAAAAAAACAATGAAAATGAGAGCAGACAGGTAATCAGCATTACAGACAAAACAACATGAAACAAAAATTACCATTGATAAATACACATAGAAAAAAACAAATGTATGTTTTACAAGTTATAAATACACAAACACACACATGTAATAAAAGAAAAGAAAGAAAAAAAAAAGAAAAAAAAAAAAGAAAGAAAGAAAGATCAATGTACCAGTAATAAAAACTACACCGGAAAAAAAAAGATCAGGATGAAAGGTCATGTGTGCTGCTGGTGACCTAGTTCCAACAAGCACTGCACTCTGTCTGTTCCCCTTTCCCTGACTGGCATGTCATGTGTGCTGCTGGTGACCTAGTTCCAACAAGCACTGTGCTCAGTCTGTTCCCGTTTCCCTGACTAGCATGTCATGTACACAGCTAACAACCTAGTTCCAACAAGCACTGTGCTCTGTGTGTCTGTTCCCCTTTCCCTGACCGACATGTCATGTACACAGCTAATGACCTAGTTCCAACAGA
The DNA here is from genome assembly GCA_016801955.1 of Conus betulinus. Lineage (NCBI taxonomy): Eukaryota > Metazoa > Mollusca > Gastropoda > Neogastropoda > Conidae > Conus > Conus betulinus. The sequence continues at coordinate 568,789 of JADBJO010000472.1, read as the reverse complement.
CACTGTGCTCTGTGTGTCTGTTCCCCTTTCCCTGACTGACATGTCATGTGTGCTGCTGGTGACCTAGTTCCAACAAGCACTGTGCTCTGTCTGTTCCCCTTTCCCTGACTGACATGTCATGTACACAGCTAATGACCTAGTTCCAACAGACACTGTGCTCTGTGTGTCTGTTCCCCTTTCCCTGACTGACATGTCATGTACACAGCTAATGACCTAGTTCCAACAGACACTGCGCTCTGTCTGTATGTTCCCTTTTCCCTGACTGACATGTCATGTACACAGCTAGTGACCTAGTTCAACAGACACTGTGCTCTGTGTGTCTGTTCCCCTTTCCCTGACTGACATGTCATGTACACAGCTAGTGACCTAGTTCCAACAGACACTGTGCTCTGTGTATTCCACTTTCCCTGACTGACATGTCAGTACACAGCTAACAACCTAGTTCCACAAACACTGCACTGTGTGTGTCTGTTCCCCTTTCCCTGACCGACATGTCATGTACACAGCTAATGACCTAGTTCCAACAGACACTGTGCTCTGTATGTTTGTTCCCCTTTCCCTGACTGACATGTCATGTACACAGCTAATGACCTAGTTCCAACAGACACTGTGCTCTCATCTGTTCCCTTTCCCTGCAGGTCATGTACACAGCTAGTGACTTCTCTGACATGTTCCATTAACTTCCTGACCAACACTGCAGGTATCTACATCTCCCCAGCCTGGTTGACACCAAGATATTATCATTTAAGAAAACATGGAGTACAGCCGTATCATGTAGTCTCTGACTAGAAAGGAACTTGATAGCATTATCTTCATTGTTCTCATCAATCAGCAACAACAAAAAAATACAGGCTAAAATTCTGTTGCCCTTCCTGGATCAGTCTCATGGTGACCCCAGTTTTTATTTCCCATCCACGTCTATGCCATTGGTAAGTTTGTGTTAAGGCTGTTGGTATCAGCAAGTTTATGAGGACTGTTGCTGGATGGACATGGTGGCGCCCTCTGAAGGGGGTCTCACTCACTCACACTGGCTCTATGACTAAGCAATTATTGTTGACGGTAGGGGGCTTACTAAGCTGTGTCCTATATCTGTTTGACTGGAACAGGCACTGAAGTGACTCAGCATCAGGGCAGAGTCTCTTTCAGTCGGTTGACTCATGATGACTCAACATCGATTGTTCCCCATGGATTGCTGTTATGCTGGGGGCTGCAATGGGATAAGCCTGGGTGTGGCTTTGGAAGGGTAGCTGGAATGAACAGCTAGGCAGTAATGCCACTGAAGTGGCATTGAAAATGAAATATCCCCCCCAAAACAAACAAACACACGCAAAAACAAATAAAAATCTCCACATGACTTTGACATAAAAAAAACTCTGAAAAAAAAAACAAACTCATCATGATGCACCAGACATTGCCAAAGTTTGAACCATGGACCGTAGAGGTGTAAGTTTGACATTAACCACTTGGCTACTGCTGTCTGTTATCCAAACCAGCACTTGTTCTGTTTAGTCAAACGGAACATGTTTACATCTCATATGAGAACACACACACACACACACACACACACACACACACACACATACACACAAAGATTGCAGATCCTTATATAACATGAAACCATTTCTTTTCTACATCAAAACAGACCTGCGTATGACTTACAGACAGACTATGTGTGGGAAAATACGCATCATCCCATACTAGCAAAGTGAAAACAATCACCATTAAATCATCATTGTTTGTATTGTACCCCACACTGGTGAAGTAAACACGGTCATTGATAACTAATCTTTGGTTTTACTGTTCAGCGACAGGGAAGACTTCGCTGACAAACTGATCTGATAGAACAGACTGCCCTGATAGAACAGACTGCCCTGATAGAACAGACTGACCTGACAGAACAGACTGACCTGACTGACCTGATAGAACAGACTGACCTGACAGCACAGACTGACCTGATAGAACACACTGACCTGATAGAACAGGCTGACCTGACAGAACAGACTGACCTGACAGAACAGACTGACCTGATAGAACAGGCTGACCTGATAGAACAGACTGACCTGACAGAACAGACTGACCTGACAGAACAGAGACTGACCTGATATAACAGACTGACCTGACAGAACAGACTGACCTGATAGAACAGACTGACCTGATAGAACACACTGACCTGACAGAACAGACTGACCTGACAGAACATGCTGACCTGACAGAACAGACTGACCTGACAGAACAGACTGACCTGATAGAATAGACTGACCTGATAGAACAGACTGACCTGATATAACAGACTGACCTGACGCTGACCTGACAGAACAGACTGACCTGACAGAACAGACTGACTTGATAGAACAGACTGACCTGACAGAACAGACTGACCTGATAGAACAGACTGACCTGATAGGACAGACTGACCGATAGAACAGACTGTCCTGATAGACCTGATACAACACACTGACCTGACAGAACAGACTGACCTGATAGAACACACTGACCTGACAGAACAGACTGACCTGATAGAACATTCTGACCTGACAGAACAGACTGACAGACTGACCTGATAGAACACAATGACCTGATAGAACAGACTGACCTGACAGAACAGACTGACCTGATAGAACAGACTGATCTGACAGAACACACTGACCTGATAGAACAGACTGACCTGACAGAACACACTGACCTGACAGAACACACTGACCTGACAGAACAGACTGACCTGATAGAACAGACTGTCCTGATAGACATGATACAACACACTGACCTGACAGAACAGACTGACCTGACAGAACAGACTGACTTGATAGAACAGACTGATCTGACAGAACAGACTGACCTGATAGAACTGACTTACCTGACAGAACACACTGACCTGATAGAACACACTGACCTGACAGAACAGACTGACTTGACAGAACAGACTGACTTGACAGAACAGACTGATCTGATAGAACAGACTGACCTGATAGAAGAGACTGAGCTGATAGAACTGACTGACCTGATAGAACTGACTGACCTGACAGAACAGACTGACCTGATAGAACAGACTGACCTGATCTGACTGACCTGACAGAACACACTGACCTGATAGAGCTCACTGACCTGATAGAGCACACTGACCTGATAGAACAGACTGACCTGACAGAACACACTGACCTGATAGAGCACACTGACCTGATAGAACACACTGACCTGATAGAACAGACTGATCTGACAGAACACACTGACCTGATAGAGCACACTGACCTGATAGAACACACTGACCTGATAGAACACACTGACCTGACAGAACACACTGACCTGATACAATAGACTGACCTGATAGAACACTCTGACCTGACAGAACAGACTGACCTGATAGAACACTCTGACCTGACAGAACAGACTGACCTGACAGAACACACTGACCTGACAGAGCAGACTGACCTGATAGAACTGACTGACCTGATACAACAGACTGACCTGACAGAACACACTGACCTGACAGAACAGACTGACCTGACAGAACACACTGACCTGACAGAGCAGACTGACAGACTAACCTGACAGAACAGACTGACCTGACAGAACACACTGACCTGACAGAACACACTGACCTGACAGAACAGACTGACTGACTAACCTGACAGAATAGACTGACCTGACAGAACAGACTGACAGACTAACCTGACAGAACACACTGACCTGACAGAACAGACTGACCTGACAGAACACACTGACTGACTAACCTGACAGAACAGACTGACCTGACAGAACAGATTGACAGACTAACCTGACAGAACAGACTGACCTGACAGAACACACTGACCTGACAGAACAGACTGACTGACTAACCTGATAGAACAGACTGACCTGACAGAACACACTGACCTGACAGAACACACTGACCTGATAGAACACACTGACCTGACAGAACAGACTGACAGACTAACCTGACAGAACAGACTGACCTAACAGAACACACTGACCTGACAGAACACACTGACCTGACAGAACACACTGACCTGACAGAACAGACTGACCTGACAGAACACACTGACCTGACAGAACAGACTGACCTGACAGAACACACTGACTGACTGACTAACCTGACAGAACAGACTGACCTGACAGAACAGGCTGACCTGATAGAACAGACTGACCTGACAGAACAGACTGACTGACAGAACACACTGACCTGACAGAACAGACTGACCTGATAGAACACTCTGACCTGACAGAACAGACTGACAGACTAACCTGATAGAACAGGCTGACCTGATAGAACAGACTGACCTGACAGAACAGACTGACCTGATAGAATAGACTGACCTGACAGAACAGACTGACCTGATAGAACACTGACCTGACAGAACAGACTGACAGACTAACCTGATAGAACAGGCTGACCTGATAGAACAGACTGACCTGACAGAACAGACTGACCTGATAGAACACTCTGACCTGACAGAAGAGACTGACAGACTAACCTGATAGAACTGACTTACCTGATAGAACAGACTGACCTGATAGAATAGACTGACCTGATAGAATAGACTGATCTGATAGAACAGACTGACCTGATAGAACTGACTGACCTGATAGAGCAGACTGACCTGATAGAGCAGTCTGACCTGATAGAATAGACTGACCTGATAGAACAGACTGACCTCATAGAATAGACTGACCTGATAGAATAGACTGACCTGATAGACCAGACTGGCCTGATAGAACTGACTGACCTCATAGAATAGACTGGCCTGATAGAACAGACTGACCTGACAGAACAGACTGGCCTGATAGAACAGACTGACCTGATAGAACAGACAGACGACTGAATGGGGAGCAGGCTGCTCTTACGGCGGAGGACTTCAAAGGCGGCTCTGACACCCAGGCGGCGCCGGTTAAGACTGCTCTGCATGGAATTCTGAGGAACAAAATGGAGCCATTCACAAGACAGAATCTGATGGATCCCATGGGCTGTCAGTGAAAAATTCAATATTCACACTTTATCACCATATTTGAAATTCTTCTTTCCTCCCATCTGAATTTAAACAAACATCTTTGCTTACTAAGAAGAACCTTGATAAGTCACTGCAAAAAAAGATGAAACCCGCAATTGTCTTCTCCCACGACTTAAAATTTTTTGTTCCGTGATTGTTCCGATGAAAATTGCTAAGCATTGGATTTAGCTGTACTTGTTTTGTCTCTCTCACTTTTATGGGGACCCTCGCTGATTGTCAGACAGCTGTTTCAAAAGTCCTGACTTTGAATAGTTTTGATGTTGTTGTTGCTGTGCACAAGTGCAGCAGAAATACAAAGTGTTCACTGGGCATGCACACTGCTTGCATGTTTTAACTTCTTCATCACAGTCTTATAAACATTGCCATCAGAGACATTCCAGTCATGTGAGGCTGTCGCTGCTTAACCAGTGAACAGGGTTTTTTGAGAAGCCAGTTCATGTTTGGGCCCTTGGTAAAGTGTCTTAGGTCCATTTAAGAACTCTCTGCATTGCTTTCCACACTGAGGTATTTCTTTTCTTAATTCACTGCAAATTTCATACACAACATAGATTAAAAAACAATATTGTAAAATGCTTCTATTTTCCTCAATATCCCCACCCGGCCCTCATCCCCAAATCCTCCACCCCACTGAAAAAAATTAGATCTTGTTTTGTAGAGTCAAGGAGGTTGAATTTTCCATTATCATTGAGACTTCTATTGGAAACACTGAATACTGACAGACTGACTGAGCGTATTTAACTCACACCTTTCAGACCATTTGGTGCTAATTCTTTTAAGTACCTGGGTTTTGTCATTTTACTGATGATAAAAATTATGCTTTAAAATATATATCATTTATCAAAATATCTGTATATGCCTTTAAATCTTATATCTGTAAAGAAATCTGAAGACTCTAACCACAGAAAATGTGCATGATTGTGGAAACAGTAACACTGGACGAATGCCAAAGGTGTGGAAACCACTGGTACAGTGCCGTTTGCCCACTGGCTTATCAATTCTACATATCTGTCTACCAATCAATCTTTCTCTTAACCAGTTTATCAGTCCCAATTGTCCTACTTGATGTGATCTTTGAATTTCTTAAAGACATTAACATTTTTCATCTGATCTAAAATTTTGCGGAAGAAAGAGATTTTTAATGAAGGTTCTGGTGTGTTTTTGGCAGGTGTATTCTAAAGGGTTGAGTGAATGTTTTCTTTTTTTATTTTCTTTTAACGACTTGTGAGTTGACTTGGACGTGGTGACAGCCCTGATATGGCCCTTTGCGGTCAGCTGGGCTATAAGCAACACTACTTACTTATTAGTCCCAATTATGTCAGTCCTTTCTACCAACTGGTCTATCAGTCCTACATATCTGCTTGCTTTACATCAGTTCTACCTCTCAACCAGTTTTATCATTCCTTCATATTTCTCTGCTTATCAATCCTACCTTTCTGCAGGTTTATTAATCCTATGTGTCTGTCTGCTTATCAATCCTACCTTCCACAGGTTTATTAATCCTATGTATCTGTCTGCTTATCAATCCTACCTTTCCACAGGTTTATCAATCCTATGTGTCTGTCTGCTTATCAATCCTACCTTTCCACAGGTTTATTAATCCTATGTATCTGTCTGCTTATCAATCCTACCTTTCCACAGGTTTATTAATCCTATGTATCTGTCTGCTTATCAATCCTACCTATCCACAGGTTTATCAATCTTACAAATGACTGCTTTTCAACGACACCTGTCCAAGAGCATATCAATCCTGTGTATCTGCTTTTCAGTTCTATCTATCTATCATTGTCTCTCCAGACAGACGGACACTATATATATATATTTCTCTCTCTCTCTCTCTCTCTCAAACCTATATGAACATGAATCACGGTCATCTCCAAGCATAACAATCTTTTGTCCAATAGAAGGAGGTAGCTCACTACATGATGGGGTGATTCACCCTCTCCCCCTGTGGAAAGCATTCAGTGACTAGGTGTTTCTCCAGGGAACTCAGATAAACAAGCCAATGAAGCACTGACCAGAAAGTATCCCCGGAACTGGTTGTATATCACTGCCGTCAGCATGTTCCAGAAACAGTACAACCCTGGACACACAAAATGATATTGCCATTTACTTTTCATACAACCCTCAACACACAAAATATTGCCACTCACTTTCCATACAACCCTCAACACACAAAATGATATAGTCCCTTAATTTTCAATATATTCCTGGGCACAAGAAATGTACAACTACTTCACTTTCAATACTATTCTAGACACACTAAATGATTTTCTAAATAATCCTGGACACATATAAATTGTACAATCCCTTCATTTTCCATACAACCATGGATACACAAATTATTACAATTACTTTACTTTCGATACAATCCTCAGTGGATACACAAAACAATACAATTACTTTACTTTTCATACAACCCTTAGCGCACAAAATGATACAATCCTGCTATTTCCATACATCACTGGACACAAAAAAGATACAACAACTTTACTTTCCATATAATCGTGGATACATAAACTGATACAAACACTTCACTTTTTCTCATACTTTCCTGTCCAGACAAACAGCTTATCTGTACTGAGTGTGGAACATTCCCATATTATCAGGATCCTTAAAAAAACAAACAATTCTGGGCGAGTAGGTAGCTTATAATCATGCCTCCATAGCTGGTTAGACTGGAAGAGTGCTCACCCTTAGTAAGTTCACTCCACTGTGCTGTATTCAAACATAGTTCAATTTCTCCTTTTCCTTGGTGAGGGAATACACCCTTCTCTTTTCTTTTGGAGTTCAGTCTTTTTTTTTCTTTCTTTTTTTTTTTTTTTTTTTTGCTGTCCCCAACCTCTGCGCCACCTCAGAAGCAATGCATCCATGCTGCTCATTCCGACACCCCGCCCACAGCCACAGCCCGGTCGGCTCCGCCGCAGCCCAAGCACTGGCAATCCACAGGGAGCAGTCAATGTCAAGTCGTCAACAGACAACCCACCGGAGGCGACACTGCACTGCTGCCAAGTCACTTCGGTGGTGTTCAGTGGCACCCATTCTGATCTAACATACGCAGGACACCACCTACTAAGCCCCCTACTGACGACAATAATTGCTTAGTTGTGAAGCCGGTGTGAGCAGGCTCCCTCTGGAGGGCGCCACCAGGTCCGTCCAACGACAGCCCCCATAGACTCGCCGATACCGGTGATCCTGACGGAATCAAACCATGGCCACAGACATGGAGAGGATATCGACATTGAGGTCACCATGAGAGCAAGGCATGAAGGGGCACTGAACTTGAGACACATTTTTATGCCGATTGATGAGAATGTGGATGATTAATATGATGCTACAGATTGCCATTTCGGTCTGAGACTACATGACAGGGCTGTACTCTACGCTTCCTTTCATAATATATCCAGGCCCGAGAGATACAGACACCTGCAGTGTTGGTCAGGAAATTTGAGCAACACTGTCAGAAAGGCATCCATTAAGTGGATGAAATTCGACTGTGTCCGCAACTCTGGGTAGGAGCTGGTCGAGGCAGTAAAATCCCACATGACTCTGATGGGAATTGAACCCGCGACCTCCCAGCCAGGAGTCCGCAATACTAACCACTTCACCATGGCGGCTGGTGGAGTTCAGTCTTAGTTGGGTTAATTTTTTGACCTGTTGGATCCCTTCATGCAGTCTTCTAAATTCGCTTTCCTTTCAGTTCAGGGAGCTTCCTTCTCTCTTCCTTCACACGGGAGAATATCATCTGCCAATGCCCCCAGTCATGCTTTACTGCTGCCGCTTTCCAGCGTTCGACTCTGCCATCATGGACTAAGGAGTCAGTTTCATATCCTCCGTTCCCCCTGCTTCAGATACAGAGTCACATGTCTGCCGTTCAACATGAAGTTCCTTATCCTCATGCTCCTTATTATTCTCAACTTCCTTAAGACTGGTCACTGTTGTTCAGTGCTTGCTTATGCGTTTATTTGTTTTCTTCGTGCGACATGGAATATGCTTTTGGAAAAAAACAATATTCATGTCATGTACCATACAGGAAAAAAAAACACAAAAACAAAAAAAACCCTGACATCTTACCAATGATGAGGAAAAGGATGAAGAAAATGGAAGAAATGCGATTTTTGCTGTATGCCGGCATGGGTAACTGAAACAAAAAGTATGCAATTTTTGTTAAATAAAGAAATACAGAAAGCAACAAATACACAAAAAATCCCCCCTCCCCCAAAAACAATAACGCACACACATGCACAAACACACATGCTTGTCCTTGCCAGCTCACACACACACACACACACACACACACACACACACACACACACACACACACACACACACATGCAAGCAATCCAGTAGTCTGCCAGGGGTTTTAAGCCTATTAACACAGCCAGAAGAAGACCAAGAAGAGAAAACAGACCAATGTGGGGGGGGGGGGGGGGGGGGGGAGTGATAATCACAGCTGCACCTCAGCGCTTTCCAAATCAGTGCCTGCCCTAACCTGATACTTGTTCTGTTCCTTTCCTTGGTACAACTGATGGGCATCTGCATCCTCTTCCATACAACTGATGACACCATCATTCCCTAGCATAACATATTTGTTTTCAAATTTTGTATTAAAAAAGATTAGTTTTAAAGGAAAGGTTTGCTGAAAGAAACAGAGAAGATCTGCTGAAATTCAAACAGCTGGCATTATCTGCATCCAACAATTTGCTACCCTCATTATCATCATTAATCAGCCAACCAATGGCAGCACCTTTAAGGAAGCAAGCAACCAATCACAACTGTCCTACCATCGGGATTGTTGGCAGTGCTGAGCAGAACCAGAAGACTCATGAAGGAGTCGAGGAGAGAGGAGAAGTACTGGCTGCCTTCATCACTCCTGCCACTCTGCAAAACGTCAGGGACACAATATCCATCAGCACACACACACACACACCTACACCCTGGAGCTGTTGGGATTTTGAACTGCAGACCTCACACACCATCACTGTGTAAGTACTACATCAACGCTTTTACCATACCTACTAATCACTCCCACTGTCTTAAATTGTTAAGAATCAACATGCAGTTCTACTTCCCTTTTCAACACATGCACACCCACAGTTTTCCTTCACCTTGCCCTCCTTACCTGGTAATACCAAGAGGCGCAACTACCTGAAGATAGATGTCTTGACTCGAAAGTTCAGAGGCAAACTTATTTTTCACAGGGATGAATGACCCACTTCTTGTATTCCAGAATGAGTCTGCTCAGACGATGTGCTCCACCATTAACTTACCCTTTTTAACTGAACACAGAGCTTTCCCTTCCCATATATTCATCTCTGCCAACGAAGCTTGACTCTCTCTACAACTTCATTTTCAAAACTACCTCCACCCTCTCTTTCCTATAGCCCTGCCCTCATCGGATCCATGTGTGCGATCACTGTTATCATAATTTTCTCACACAATTTGAAGCACAACAATGCTGAAAAATCTCATTGCTCCAGATCCATGACCTTCTTTTTTTTCTGAGAGACTACATTGCTAAACTCACATTCTAAGTATTGTGGATTCATTGCAGCATGCTGATGCACAACTGAAAATGTGAATGTAAATCAGGAAAAAAAATCCAAACTTCAAATAATGGTAAGCAATCAAGTGTAGACAACAAAAGCATCAGATAAATAAACGAAGGCATCAGACAAACCATTCATTCAGTTTTTCATGTTTTCAATTTCTCAGCTCATTTCTGCATTACATTTTCAATGGTCTTGTGCTGCATATGCTACGTACCTTGTAAAATTTCAAAATCTTCAGAGGCATTTTTCCACTTTTCCCGGAATTTCTGATGGTCTTGAAAAATGCCTGCTCAGTTTTTGTAAACTATTGCTACTCTTCAAAGAGTGTACAACCCTGTCCATCTCTGTCTTTCCCTTCCCAGTGGGTGAACTTACAGGAGCCAGGGTAGTGGTGAGGTTGGTGATATTCTGCGTTGGGGATGAATGATTCCTGTGGACATCATTCTTCTCCTGAAACCAAAAATAAACCAAGACTGATTCTCTGCATGTGTGTGTGTATGCATGTGTGTGTGTGTGTGTGTGTGTGTGTGTGTGTGTGTGTGTGTGTGTGTGTGTGTGTGTGTGTGTGTAAAAAGACATCTGAAATGAACATCATTAAACACACACTGAATGAAAACAAATACAGGTGACCTCAGAATGATGGGCAGAAAACGACATCTGAAATGAACATCATTAAACACACACTGACTGAAATGAACATCATTAAACACACACTGAATGCAAACAAATACAGGTGACCTCAGAATGACGGGCAGAAAACGACATCTGAAATGAATATCATCAAACACACACTGAATGCAAACAAATACAGGTGACCTCAGAATGATGGGCAGAAAACAACATCTGAAATGAATATCATTAAGCACACACTGAATGAAAACAAATACAGGTGACCTCAGAATGATGGGCAGAAAACGACATCTGAAATGAATATCATTAAACACACACTGAATGCAAACAAATACAGGTGACCTCAGAATGATGGGCAGAAAACGACATCTGAAATGAATATCATTAAACACACACTGAATGAAAACAAATACAGGTGACCTCAGAATGATGAGTAGGAAAGGCCAGCTGAAACGAACACTGTCAAACAGAACACACAGCGAACTGAAACAAATGCAGACAACCTCAGTACGCTGGAAAAGGAAGGATATGTGAAACGAACATCGTTAAACTGAATGCACAGTAAACAACCACAGTCACCTCGATATAAATAAGAACAGAGTCTAGCTAGCCTTGAAGGTAAGGCATCAGATCTTGTTTCAAGGTCCAGGGTTTGTTTCCCACTTGCGACAGCCAAACTGGGAGAGGTTTTCTCTTTGGAGTAAACATCAGTGCTGTGTCCTGGCTCTTTGGATCAGACGTTAAACTAAGTTTCTGTGAATGCATGCAATGCATGCTAAATCCCATTCCACCTTTTGGAGAAAAATGACCAACAGTGCACTGGTGGGATGAATGACACAAAAACAAAACACATGCGCTCTGGTGTCATGTTTTAGACACTATTATTATTATTATTATTATCATATTGGGTGTTTATATAGCGCCTATCCTCAGTCACAGACCAAGCTCTAAGCGCTTTACAATAAACACACACACTACCTCACTCACTCAACTCGCTGCCTACCCAGGTACAGCCGGCCGAAGAGCAGCCTACTGGCCATTCTGTACCATTCAAATATCAGTGACTCATTTTCATTTCTCTCATTTATTCCTCCAGTTTGTCGCATAGGATGCATGCGATGTTTATACATGTCCTCCATTTCCACCAGTACACGATGGCACACAATAACAGTAAGTGACAATTTTTGTGGCTTTTCAAGAAATACCAGGTAGCTATCTTCAATCTACATCAATTTTGCGAGGGCAGCAGGGACCCCCCCCCTGCTCTTTTCAATTTTCAACTGCCACTGGTTCTTTTACATGTGCAAGGGGCCAGGAAGGCACACGGGTCTGACTTGCTTATAGTCCCCATCCGATGGACTTGATGTTCAGTTCAACTGGTCATTCAAACTGGGAAAGAAAGGGTGAGAAAGGCAGGGCTCAAACCCACGCACTTCTCACACGTTGGGTTGCAGGCAAACGTCTTAACCACTCTGCCACCTTTCTTCCTCTCTCTGCCACCATCCCTGAAGACAGAATGTGGCTACCTAAATAGTGGATTTAAATATGGCCACACATAAAAAAAAAAAATGTCACTGATGACAAACTTTAAAAGTTCCTGGCAAAGAAAGAAAGAAAGAAAAAAAACAAAAAAGAAAGGGAACTGGAAATGAGACCGGGAGACAAAGACAGTAAAATGAAAGAAAAATAGCGCCAGTCTTGTGTCTGAGCCTTAGGAGAACAAACCCTGCGGCTGTTGACCCCTGACCTGTAGCGTGGGGAAGAACAGCATGCCCAACAAGGTGAAGATGTACAGGTGGAGGCCCAGCATCACCAACACACTGAAACAGGACACAGCGGACAGGTAACAGCATCCAGCAGACAGGTAATAGCATATAGCAGACAGGTAATAGCATATAGCAGACAGGTAACAGCATACAGCAGAGAGGTAATCACCAACACACTAAAAACAGGACACAGTACCCAGGTAATAGTGATCACCAACACACTGAAAACAGGACACAGTACCCTGATAATAGTAATCACCAACACATTGAAAGCAGGACAAAGTACCCAGGTAATAGTGATCACCAACACACTGAAAACGGGAAACAGTACCCAGGTAACAGCATATAGCAGACAGGTAATCATCAACACACTGAAAACAGCACATAGTACCCAGGTAACAGTGATCACCAACACACTGAAAACAGGGACACAGTCCCCAGGTAATAGCATATAGCAGACAGGTCACACTTGACAACACAAGTCACTACCGGTGAAAAAAACATGCAGCACCAGCAACACAGGGCCTTGGTAGTCACTGCGGAGTCACAGCCATAGTGAAAACAGCACAGTAGACAGGTAACACAAGACCTAAACAGTCGCTGCATCGTCAAAGTTGGTGAAAACAAAAAAAAAACAACACCAGACAGGTAACACAGAACCACAACAGTCACTGCATAGTCAAAGACAGCGAAAACAGAACAATGTAGACAGGTAACAGGATCCAAACAGTTGCAACAGCACACCACAGACAGATAAGATGGGACAAGAATGATCACTATGTACACACTGCTGAAGTCACTTGTACTGAAGTCTGATCAGGTCAATTTGTACTGAAAACAGTTGTCCCATCGTCAGTATTAAAGTCAGTTTACACAAAATGGATGGTAATCTAGTCAATTATACTGAGAACATAAAATCATACTCAATTCAGATTTCACTGATTTTGATGAAGGAAAAGAATATGCACACACACACACACACACACACAAAAAACTGCATATATGTTTTTTTGCATAGCGCTTTCAATGAAAACAAATAGAGAGAGAGAACAAGAGAGAGAGAGAGAGAGAGAGAGAGAGAGAGAGAGAGAGAGACGACAAACAAAACAGACAGAGACTGACAGACAGACACATACACACACACATTCTGATTTACCTCAACACTTCAGGTAAAGTCTTACACAAACAGTTGACAATCTTCTTCATCAGAGATGAATTTTGCAAAATGAAGAACGGCCGCAACATTCTTCGAATCCTGACAACCTGCAGCAAAAGACAGTGCATGAACTGGAATGGCACTTGTCATTATGAGGAGAAAAAATGAAAAAGGAAATGAAAAAGCAGGCGTTCCAAAATCTATCAAACTGTTTGTCTGGCCATCTGTCTGTCTGTCTGTCTATCTACATTTTCGATAATATAGATACGCATTCACACAAACATGCATGGTTGATATATTTTCAAGTGAATGAATTAAAAAACTTAAATATACAAAGGAAAGTGCACTGAATCAATTACTCAATAAAGCAGATAAAAAAAAAATTGTGATTAACAAAAAAAAATCAATCTTGTACAATACATCCATATCCCATTGCTACAGCAAGTGACTCAAACCCATCACTGTTATCTTCACCTCCCCCTCCCCTCTCCCCCAAAAACAAAACAAAAGAAAGTTCTGAATGTTCGGAAGGCATGAGTTTAATTTTTCTTCTCTGCATATGAAAGGAACAGAGTAATTCAGGCATCATTTCAAAGGAAAGCCATCGTTATAAGCGCTGTGTTAGGACGACAGGCCAGAGAGGGTTATGAGTGAGCCAAAGACTAAAGAGAGAAACGAAGAGAAAGAGAAAACAGACAGGGGAAAAGGCACAAAAAGAGAGCCTGAGAGAGAAAGAGAGAGAGAGAGAGGGACAGACAGACAGACTGACAGACACAGGCAGAGACACAGACAGACAGACAAGTAAAGAAAAACAGAGAGACAGTCAAACAAGTAAAGAGAAATAGAAAGGTGAAAAGGCAGAGAACAGGTGCTTGAGAGAGAGAGAGAGATAAAGAGAGGGAGGGGAGAGACAGACAGACAGACAGACAAAGAGACAGATAAACAGACAGACAGACAAAATAAGGAATCAAAAGAGACAGAAAGAAACCACAATGTTCCATACCTCTGTGCATCCCATCCCTGCAGACACAGCCCAGTCGACAAGTGACGCCAGCAGCATGACCATAGCCGCCAGATCCCACTTGTGTCGTACGAAGTAGTACCGCCCCATCAGGTACCCCTGGGACATAAAGGTCATGCACTTTCAAAATTCAATTTATCTTTCAGCCTGTGTAGCCTAGCGGCATACACAACATCTCATGAAATAAAAAAAAAAAAAATTTTTTAAACTACACACTGATCACAGAGCTCCTAATGAGAAAATTGACCTCCCCTTTCCTCCCTTCCCTACTCAACCCTCCCCCCCCCCCCCACACACACACACACAAAAAACAATAAACCCAGCAATCAATAACATACTTTAGGGAGATGGTATCTCATAGATAGGAATACATTATGCACACCTGAGTTGATAACTTCGAGCTGCAGCAGCTGATAACAACTGTGCAGATTAAACACTAAATATGGAGAGATTCACTTCTTGGGAATAATTCCTTTCTCAGGTCAAAATACTTCACAAATTACTTTTTTAATGAACTGAAATTCCTCTCAGCAAGAATCCATATCAATTTTTTTTCTTTTTTTTTTTTTTTACAAACATGATTTTCATAAGTTCCATTCTCCTTTCCTGTATCAATTTCAAGTGATGAAAACCACAATGAAAACGACTAAACGGGAAAATGAATTTATCTATGATACTGCTGTCCATACTGTTTTTATCCTTGGTATATCTTGAAATTTCTAAGCAAGAAATAATTCAGATAATTAGAATTATATCAAAGCCAGGCCAGCCCAAAGAGAGCACTGTCTGTAACATTGCATCCAGAACTATCAGAGGTGAACAGCTTAATTTCCAACAGCCCAGAGCAGCGTGTGACAGATCATTAATCAGACACTCCAGGTTCTTGATCACAATGCCTGACTAGGCAGAGATCCTAGCTGTTCACATCTGAAGAACTCATCACCATCAGTTCTGCCTATGGACATTATCAGTTCTGCCTATGGACATTCGTGCACAATTTGTGGTTCACAGTGATGCTGGAATGTAATGAATTCTGTGCATTTACAAAAATAACCGCCATAAATGTAATGTAAGGTTTTCATCACAGCATTGACCTTGTCTTTCTTTCTCCAAAGCTGTTTCTAATTATGCTGGAAAGATCTTTTCTTTTCTGTTTATTTGTTTGCTTGTTAATCGGGTGTGACTTTCATTTCTCTGTTTGTTAACATTTGACACCAGTTTCAGTGTCATCAATGAATCATCACTGTGTGCCGGCCAGTCCATATACACCACATCACATCTACTGATCCATGTGACAACATAGTATGAAGAGTTTACCACTAGAGGGCTGTATAAGTGAATAACCAAAGAAAAATCCAAGTTCATAAATGTTTTTTTTCTTTTTTAAATTGAGAAGCGGGTCTCATGGACAAGACTTAGCAGAGGCCTGGCCTGTGCATCAACCCAGCATGCTGGTCAGACCTTGAATGCAAAGCTAGCATTATTGCGCTAATATTTTGACACCAGAAAACGACACAGTCCGCTCATTTCAAAGAAGTCAACTTGCACCACTCATTCAGACTGTTGTCGTGACAAAAAAAGGAGACAATCACATCAGTAAAGCAGAAAGCCAGCTACAAAAAGGATACATAGCAATAATTTCACCGTGGAAAAACTGAGAACATTTCTGTAGCTGACTTATGATGCCAAAGACCAGAAATTCCACACATTTCCTGAACTGCAAATCAAGAACTTAATTAAAGACGCTCGCTAGGAGTTTACAAGCATTCATCCAGATGATTAACAGCAAGCCCTCTGGAACATATGCAAGTAACGTGCATGTGATTGTATGACATGCACGGTCAATAGCGTTGTAAAAGCACGACCTATGTACACTCACAGTGCTACGCAGAATGCAAGCTACATTTTCAAACGCAAGACTCTTCAATCATACCAGGTCAGGACCTACAAGACCTTGTGCTTTCTCTCCAATCCAGTCCACAAACCCTACCAGCCCTGCAAAGAATGTGGGGACAAAATTAAAAACTGTGACCCTTACTGCGGCATGTAATATTTCAGAAACAATGCAATGAATAACTAAACGAGATCTAATATAACATTTGCATCAATAAAGCTCTAATAAATGTTATTGTTATTTAAATGCATGCAAGTGTGCTATGCAGCGTTGTTAATCTTAATGAGTTTACGAAATCCTAATGAAACTTTGTTATCTGCAGAAGACAGTTGAATGAGAATACAGACCTCAAATAAAAATGTGAGTATAAATTGGACAACAATGTTTTCAACATGTCAGAAAAATAGGGACACTGCATGCTAGAATAAAAATCATCACAAAGAGTTTTCACATCACATTTTCTAAAATAAGATTGGCCCTTGGAATTCCATGCACTCGGTCTGTTTCAGTAGATTTTTCCTGAAGCAAAAATCAGGGGAATATCACAACTGTCTTTCCATTGCAAACAGAGTTTACCTTTTCTCAGTTTATGGGTCAAGCAAATAGATTTTGAGAGTCAAATGGTGTTTTCAAGGCACATGCCAGACTGACAATCATGATACTGACTGTCTGCATTACAGACGCACTGTTCACACTTATGTTTCAGCATTTTCTCTCTCTGACTAGACTGTTCAGCTGACTGATATCATATTTGATTCATCTAACAAGAAAGCAGTTGCCTTTATGGCTACCTTGTTTGACTGGGCACTACATGCAAATGAAGGGCAAAGGGTGGAGGAACAAACAGGGTGGAAACAGAGCCATGTAGCTCTGGTTTGCCTGATTTCACATAATCATCCCCTTCCTGGACAAAATTATTGTTTTTTTTCTCAGGTCAGTTCATACCTTCACATTAAGCCAATTTTTTTTTTTCATCTTAGCAACAACATAAAATTTATATTGTATTCCTATAGTGTGATGAAATAAATACTGCTGTTTAAACTGCTAATGAAATGTGCTTTCTTGCTTCATTATAAATCATTCATTCATATCAATTCACTTAGTTACACTTGGCAAGGTATATCTGTATGTGGTCTTTACTGGTCCTATATCCAATAATATATTCATTTATATAGAAATCTGTAGCATCCTCTTCAACCTCACTGGTCAGCATAAAAAAAGGTCTAAAAAAAATCTGTGGCCCTTTATGCCCAGCTCTCATGATGACCTGTTTCAATTTCTTCTCTATGTCTATGCCCTTGGCTGGGTTCTGTCAGGGTCAGCGGTACTGGCAAATTCATGGGGACTGTTGTTAGAAGGACCTGGTGTGCCCTCTGGAGGAGAGTTTCAGTCAAACTAGTTCTGCAACTAAGCAATTATTGTTGTCAGTCGGGGCTTAGTAGGTGGTGTCCTGCGTATGTTCGATCAGGACAGGTGCCACTGAACAACATGATGCAACTCAGCAGCAGTGCAGTGTCTTCTCTTGCAGGTTGTCTCATAACTTGACACTGACGGCTCCCTGTCGATTGCTCATGCCTGGACTGTGGCAGGGCTGATCCTATGCATGGGTAGCTAGAATGAGCAGCATGGGTGCAACACCAGTAGAGTATCACAGAAGACAAGTCTGAAAGAAAAACTTTTTAAAGAAAAAGACAATTTTGTAAAATTGACACTCTTGCTGAAATGTTTGATCACAGATTTACATGCCCTACAGCTACGTGATACCTTCACCCGAGAAAAAAAGTCTTAGCGATACTAATTGTGCAGACAAGTTTAATAAACATCAATGCTCTTCACAGCCAAGAAAATGCCAATTTCAATGTCTACTACAGACACACATGTATAAACATGCAGGCACATATGCACAAATGCATGAACAGCCTTAACTTTGTGATGACATTAATTCATTTGTCGGTTGACAAAAAAATGTGGTTCTATGGCTCTTGTTATTGCTAGAATGCATGTGCTATCCTCCCCTAAATAAGCACAGAGAAGACAGGAAAGCAGCTCCCACCCGAAGCCCATTGTCAGCCAACAAGAGCAACAGGCACATCAACTCCAGCATCTCCGTCACCCAGCAAGGGGTCTCCACCCGGTCACCCATGGTAACGCATGTCAGAAGTCAATGTCAGTGAAGAAGGGTACTCGAAGAAGGCCAGGATATGGAGCGTGAAGATGACCACCAAGCGAAAACTGCAACACACAACAACAAAGATGCTAAGTACAAGACATATTTAGCCTAAAATATAAAACTGTACAAGAACAATACACCACACTTTAAATATCACAATAGAAAGTCAAAAACTTCAAGATGTAATCAGCCTAAAATTAAGTGTTCTAGTTCGGACATTCTGGAGCTAATTTTTTTAAGAGAACTGGGTTATGACATTTTACTGATCATAAAATGAAAATAATGCAAGGATATATATCATTTTATATATCAAAATGTAGGTATATGTCTTTAAATGAAGAATTTGTAAAGACTTTGAGAGCATCTACCAGTACCACAGAAAATATCTGCTACTGCTGAAACAGTAACAACTGAAAAATTCCGCAGGTATGACCTGAATGTAGACATTCAATATAAAGGAAGCAAAATGGTATGAGTTAAATCAACTGAACAATTCTGTAAATGAAGGAATCTGCATCTACTCTTTTTCTGACTCGATGACATTTGGCGTCTTTGTAACCCATGCAGGCTGTTTCAGGGCCACCAGCGTTTATGCTCAAGTAGCGCCAGTCCTGTCCTGTGTGAGGCCGACTCAGAGGGAGCTAGATGACTGTCGACAGAACACCGTTTTATACCCATTCTAGGATCTTGCCCTCTGTGCATGGGAGAACACTCTTACACAGCATACCAGAGCCAGCAGAAGCTGGCCATAATCATGTAGGTGACCAGCTCCATGCAGTCCAGCCTTGCTATAGTTGCATGGATGCAACACTCCATCACAAGACACCCCACACCATCATGAGGGAACGGTGTTCCCGTCACAGCTCATATGGCAAGAAGGTAGGCTGCCCATGCTGTCAGTCTGCCATATTGATGACCTTCGGGAGTAGTCTCTCACCCTATTTCTGGCAATGCCATCTTGCAGTGAAGAAGAATGAACAGGTGAGAGTGGAAGGGGTGATTTATTTAGGCCAACATGTGAAAGTTCGCCATTGTACACCGATTAAGCAAGTCAACTTACATGTAAACCGGTGTAGAATGGAAACGTCGGTAGAGGCGCAGACTGAACTCATCCACCTTATGATTTATGGACCGGTACTGCAACATGTCAGAAATAAAAAAAACCCAACACTAAATGTAAATGTATACACACTGTAAATAAATAAGCACACAAAGGAAATGTGTGCCTCCACTACATTGTCAAGCAATGGAAATTGTATGCTAGGCCATCCCCTGCGAAAACAGTTCTCAATATTCTGCATAAGTGAGAAAATGAAGAAAGAAAGAAACAAATATCAACAACTGAAGATATCATCGAGAACAAACTGCTCTTGTGTATGAGCCATCTAACCCCATGGGGGGGTTGAGGGGGGGGGGGGGGGGGGTTGGGGGGAATGTTAATTTTCATACAATTGATACCACAATAGTTTCCCTTCATCAAGCTAATGAAAATGGCATCTTTTGCCATAAGACTTCCAGACTGCAGCACATACAAACAGATGTGTTCCCACTAAATGTAAACAACCAGACAAAAGTAACACAGTGCACTATGAAGCATCAGCTATCATAAATGTCAGCCATCACAGCAAGAAAAAAACAGGATTGGTCATACTTTCATTCCTTTATATAAAATGTGTGTGTGCGTGTGTGCGTGCGTGCATGCATGTGTGTGTGTGTGTGTGTGCTTGCATGCATGCATTTGTGTGTGCGTGTGTGTGCATGCGTGCATGCATGCATGCGTGCGTGCGCGCGTGTGTGATCTTAATGGTTAACCTCATCTCCTTTCTGCCCGAGTTCTTTTCATGGTCTTGCAGTAGAAGACCTGTACAAATACTAAAAAAAACGAAAATTATCACAGTTACACACAAGCTGTGTTGGGGTGGAAGAGGGTTTTAGAAGTGCTGGTTTACTATCTGGATATTGATTTGCTGTGTTATGTTGATGTGCCAACCTCTCCAGTAACTACCATCTCCTCCGTTGAATGTTTCAACATAGAACTGCAAAGGCCATGTTATGACAGGAACCCCCATCACATACATTTATTTTTTCTCTTGGAAGGAAGGGAAGGGGAGAGAGGAGTGGGGACAGGAGGCAAGAGGTCGGCACAAGGTCAAAGACAGGAAGTAGGGGGGGTGGGGGGTGGGGCAGGACCTGAGAGGGATTGTGTTCTGATCCATATTGGTGACAGAGTTGAGACTGAGCAGCCAGAGAGCTCTGCCAGAAGGGGAACTCACCTTGTACGCATCCTCTAGAAACACGACAGCTTGAAGCAAAGCCCTGTCATCTGTCAACACAAAAGACCATGGGTTGAAATTTAAAACCAATTCTCTGTGAGTCCATGAAACAACAGGGACAAACAAATTACAAAACAAAATACTTGAATGCTTGAATCAAAGCTCTGTCCTCTGTCAACACAGAGTGCCACCACTTAAATCAAACACCTCTCATCAGTGAACAATTGGTTACAGACATCAAATTACACAGAGATCAGTCTTCATTACACACACACACACACACACACACACACACACACACACACACACACACACACACACACGCATGCATGCATGCATGCACGCACAACGCTTGGATTATAAGACTTTCACCTGTCAAAACAAACCGAAATTACAATATCCTGACAAAAAAGTATATGTAGAGATCATATCCCAAAGTTTTAAATGTCTGTCATTTTTTGCGCCCAATCTGAGGAGATACATGTCTGTCTGTTTGTTTTCATTGTCTTGAGTTGAATGTAGTTCGTTTTGTCTGGAGAAGACCAAAGAGGTAGAAACATAATATGTTTTGCAATTTGTTTGTTCTTTCATATGATTCTGTAAGTCTAGTCTAGGTATACATTTATAGCATGTATTCATTGATATATATATATTTATATATATATATGTATGTATGTATGATAGTATGTATACATGTATGTAACATACCTTTGTGTATAATGAACTATAGTAATTAGTATGTATGACAAAATTTATAGATTAGTGTTGGTAATCCAAATACTGAAAACATTCATGAAGATATGCATACATCTATAAACTTACCTACTTCATGATGATGAATAGTGTGATTGTGATAAAGAAATTTTTTTTTTAATTACATAGATCACTGATACTTTTGACTGTCTTCATTTAAAATGATGATGATGGTATACATATAATAAAAGTATACCTATGCAGGCTTTTTTTTATACTAGAAACTATGAAAAATGAATCACTGCACTGCATAACTCGAGTTCAAACACACTTGACACAATCAGAATCTTGGTAAAACTGCTTTTTGGAAGCAACATTAATGGAAGAAAAGGAATTATAAGTGAACCATAAAAGATATACA
The DNA here is from genome assembly GCA_016801955.1 of Conus betulinus. Taxonomy (NCBI): domain Eukaryota; kingdom Metazoa; phylum Mollusca; class Gastropoda; order Neogastropoda; family Conidae; genus Conus; species Conus betulinus. The sequence continues at coordinate 546,213 of JADBJO010000472.1, read as the reverse complement.
ATGTGGCACCCTAGTCCTATAAATATAATTCTGCATAGTAAGAGTTTGTGTGACTCACAGAATAAACAAAAACAAACAGTTCCATGTTGTCAGATATATATGCAAAACATGACAAGAAAAACACTTGAATGTTGTTCCTTTTATTGTGTTTACCTATAGAATGGAGGAAACTTGAAGCAACTCCACAATGTCTGTAAGAGACACAAGACATTAGGTACAGCATCAGTTAACTGCATTAGCCACAGTGAATTAACCAAACAGTGCTAGCAAATTAGTTGCAGCATGCAAGAGTTTGACATGATACAGCCTATAACATAACACTCTTCATTGAGTTCTCACTTGGTTTACAGCATTCCATCATCATATTTTTTTCTAAAATTGTTTTAAAACATTTCAAATAAAACTTCTATCATTCATTTCTTAATTTGACTTGATTGAAAAAACAAACATATCCTCTGAGGATGTAAGATGGAGCAGACTGCCAAACAAAATTTTGTACTTCTCTGGAGGAACCAGGCTTTCCAATGATAATTTTGGCCTGTGTCATTTCAGTAACCAAACAGTACATAATTTACAAGTGGTTGTTAATCATCAAAATGGCTATTAATTAACTAGTTTCCTGTGTGTAGTCTCCTGTGTGTAAGCTAAATGTCAATTCCTTTACTTTTAATAAAAGTTATGTAATCCCATTTTTGGCACATACGATCCATGTACAGTGTATAAAAGGGACACTGTGACTCATATGCCAATTTATCTTCAATACAATCCAAACTATGTTATGGAGCTTTGCAATCCTTTCGAATTATTCAACTTTTCATTACATTGTGTGTGTGTGTGTGGTGTGTGTGTGTGTGTGTGTGTGTGTGTGTGTGTGTGTGTGTGTGTGTGTGTGTGTTGTGTGTGTGTACATGCGCGTGCATGCCTGCATGCGTGCGTGTGTGCACATGCGTAATGTGCATACATGTGCATATATGTGTTAGAGTAAGTATAAGAGGTAAAAAAAATATAGCTTGCTAAAAATTGTATTTCATGAAAAAATTTTCTTCCCCATTCTCTCTTTTTTATTAATTCTATCATCATTTAACATATTGTATGGGTGGCAATGGTATAATATCACAGGGAGAGGATATATATATATATATATGTCTCAAACAGTAACAATAAGGACAATCACAGCCTTTTTGATGTTTTTCTCTGTGTTTTGTTAACATGAATAACTGAACACCGAAAACAGTGCCTGAATTCTTACCAATGCCACTGAACTGGGAGCTTTCCTCCAGTGCAGATCCTCCAGTCATGCTTCCAAGACTCTCACTGTCACCAGATGACAGCCAGGCATGCTGCGTTCTGGGTCATTGGCCAGTCTCAGATGCACTGGTCGGGCCTGGTTGATTGCATACAGACTTCCTTCTGCATCCATGCCGATGATGCCACGGGGAAAAGTGAGGCTAGAGGTGTCAATGTCCATTGCCTCTGGGGAGACAATGGTTGATCCGCCATCATTTGTCGCATCAGGGCAACCTGTGTCACTTTGGGTTTGCAGTTTTCTTACATCCTCATTTGACGATGCATGATGAGATTCTGTTGGGATCCAGTTGGAATTATCAAGCGGTAGTGACATCTTCCAGAAATATGTCTTGAAAAGACGTGAAGTCACACAGTAAAGACTTCTTGCTTTTCTTTTCAAATGTCCTTTAGTTCAATTCAAAGCGTCCTTGAATTCGTACTGTCACAGTTTCCGAAAGGTTGATGCTGACGATAGTAAAACTGAAATAAGTCAAAATTCATGCATGTTGATATTTCAAAAATTACAACATTCATGACCTGCTCGCATCTCGATCTTATAATTGCTAAAGTGAATAGTCCTGCACTGACAGTCCGACCTGTTGTAAGTGATATTCTCAGTATGCTGGCTCACTCCGGTAGGTTAATGGGGCATTGCCTCTAACTGCCTTCCCGGATGATCGAATCCGCTTCAAACGTCCGGGATCGATGGATACAATCCAGTACTCGCCGATAGATCTGCGACGTTTTACTTACTATCTTCTTCTGAACAGTGCTGAAAAATCTCTGTAGAGTTCTGCTGAAAACTTATTGATGTCTCCTGAAAACTTACTGATGTCTTTGTCTTTCCATGCACACCCAAAGAAACGGAATGAAAGTACGCATGTCCTCGGTCAAAACAGTGAAACACCGATAGCCTCCTTCCATGTCCTTTTGTTTCCCTCCCACTTCCGTAAACACAAAGAAAGTGAGTTACGTTTCCTTTACGGAAGCGGAACTACTATTCAGACGACCATAAAAGTAGGCCTAGTCCACATGTGTAGTCACGCAGACTAAAGTCTGGTGAAACCTTGTCCTTAAGGGCCTCAGGCCGATACGACGTAAATCTCACCCTTAACTAACTAACTAACATGTGTAATTTCACACCTCGGAGTTTTCCGCTTGTCACAACCGCCATGAACTTGAACCTGCTCACAATTACTGAGCGTTCATCAAGAGACGTCGCTGCTTGTAGATTTCTTCATATGCCGCACCGTCTCTGCTGAAGTTTGATGCCACGGTGAACACCGCACTTAGTACAGCTCAATAAGAGGGGAAAGGTGGATGAAAAGGATTTTGTTTTTAAGCATACAAATGGGAAGGGTCTTGTTGACGAGACTGGCAGACCTTTGATCTCTATACTGTCCATGATGCTTGTTAGGTCTTGATAGTCTAGCTAACATGGTCTGTGTCACCTTCCTCTCTCTCTCTCTCTCTCTCTCTCTCTCTCTCTCTCTCTATATATATATATATATATATATATATATATATATATATATATGTGTGTGTGCGCGTGTGCGCACGCATACACGTTGTGTGTGCGCGAGCGCTCGCGCTCGCGCACACACACACACCTTTATGACAGCGCACGTGCAAGCGTATGTCTGCCGTCGTTTAAAGACGTTGTCATGAAACCAACACAAGCAAAGATGTTGCGGTGAAACCAAAACCAAGATCAGAAAACGAGAGAAAGGAACGATGATCACTGAAAATAAGGCGTATCGGTCAACTGCTTTCAGTCTCAAAGGAGGATGAGGATGGTGAAGATGGTAGCAAGGGGTTCCAATTTCTTGGTCTGAGAGCTGTGTTATGCTTCTTTTTCGCGCTATAACCAAGCCGTTAAGCAGGCCTGTCTATGTTGATTAAAACTTCTCAATGAGACTGTGTTAATGGAAACTCTGTATAATGTCTTTCATCAAGAGTGTCTGAGGCTGTTGAAATAAACAGGAGGCCTGGGACAAAACTTCTCTCTCTCTCTCTCTCTCTCTCTCTCTCTCTCTCTCTCTCTCTCTCTCTCTCTCTCTCTCTCTCTCTCTCTCTCACACACACACACACACACACACACACACACACACACACACACACACACACACACACACATCAGGCGCGCGCGCGCTCGTGTGGTCAGTCATATACATACCCACACACAAATGCGAGCGTGCAAACACACATGGTATGCACCCCCTCAGCACCACCTCTTCCCCTTCCCACTCGAAGACACGCTCGAACCTGCACGCACAATCTCTCTCTCTCTCTCTCTCTCTCCTCTCTCTCTCTCTCTCTCTCTCTCTCTCTCTCTCTCTCTCTCTCTCCGAATGACGTCATCGCATGGGAGGACCAACTAACGAAACTCAGCCTGTGGTTGTTGCACAAGGCGGCGTACACCTGACTTCTTCAACTGTTGTAAACTAACTGAAATCCTAGAATGCCAAGAAAAAGCAGACATGATTATCTTCTATCAAATCCTGAGCAGATATTAAGGAACAACAATACCAGCAAAAGAAGAACGCTATTTCTTAAGCACACAAACTGAACTCACAAAAATGCAGCAATTTCACTTTCCCGAGGTTGAAAGAGAGAGAGAGAGAGAGAGAGATTGATTGCCATTTGAATATTCTCTCTCTCTCTCTCTCTCTCTCTCTCTCTCTCTCTCTCTCTCTCTCTCTCTCTCTCTCTCTCTCTCTCTCTCAGTCATGGATAATTATATAACTATAAATATACAAATTTGTTAACTAATGCTTCATGGCATTGTTTAAGCAGACTGGGTTTTCTGGTTCCTTGTATGTAAATAATTTCGATAAGTACAAAACAAGTTTAATACATATTCTTGAGTCAGAAAGAAGCAAAGCAATTCTGAAACCGTTAGGGTGGTTATAATATTTAGGGGGGATGTACATTTCACGGAGGGTTTTGTATTGTGGACATACTAATATAGAATGCAATTCTGATTCAGCAACATTCGGACAAAATGGACAATCAAGTTTATATTGGAATTTTGAATATTTAGATTTATGGGCATTGAGCTGGGAGACACCTACTCTAGTCTTAGTTAAATGCTTTCTCAATGCAGGTTTTTTAATAGCGCATAAATGATGGGGAAGACCTTCTAAAGCTCTGAAAGTTGAATACAACTGGAAACGTTCTTTAGTACGAATGGTAGAATCAAGTTCTTGTACATGACAATCGATCAGTCTCTGCCTAAAGGTGGATATAAACGGTTTACAATTTTCTACACCTTGGTTCTCCCAAGCAAATTCCAAAACATACCTATACAATGTATACATTGCATTAGATACCTAGTTCCTCTTACCATACAGTGGAGTAAGTATAACATTTCGTAACTTTTCTTAGGAATACGGTCACTTTCCATCTGAATGACTTTAAGCCAATATTTAATACATTTTGTGTATGTTTGGATGTAAAGAGGACATCAATGATTCTCAAATATATTAGTGCACTCGGGGTTTTAATGCTAATATTTAGAAAACGTTTGATTGCCAGCAAATGGACCCTTTCGATAACTGTATGGTCAGCACTTAAGCCCAATACTTCTGAACCATTCGTCAAGATAGGTTGGATTTGGATGTCAAAAATTTTGAAAACTACTTTTGGTGAATTTTCCCCCAATGACCAAAGCAATCTAAGAATTCCAAACATACATTTTTTTGCCTTTAAGGCTCTCTCTTCTAGAGAAAAAGAGAACGTTAAACCAAATGAAAAAAAAATATACCTAAATACTTATACTGGTTGGCAACTTCTATTTGTATCCCACCAAAGAACCACTTTTCTCTGGAAGCTATGTGGCCTCTATTTCTAAAATAACTTTTTCGACTTTTAGTGGTTAACAATAAGTTGTAATCTGTGAGCAGTATTATATAAAATATCAAGCTGACGTTGAAGACCTATATCGTGCTGGAAATAAGAATAACATCATCGCTGATGATGTTATTCTTATTTCCAGCACGATTATAGGTCTTGTGGCACCATATCTTTTAAAGAAAGAAAAAGAAACACCCGAAGGTGCTGGGGAGGACCCAGAGAAGCACTGTATTCACCTGCCTTTTGAGCAGTCCTGTACCACCCTTGGAGGCCTGCGCTGTGTTTACGATGGGTACAGGCACGCGCAGGACACTCCATTAAGATATCAAGGTACATAACTGCTCCTGAACAGAGGTAAATCAGACTACAGGATGCAACTCATAACAGCCTTAAAGTAGCATCCCC
>JADBJO010000472.1:533166-535666 GCA_016801955.1 Conus betulinus | reverse complement strand
GTGTGTGTGTGTGTGTGTGTGTGTGTGTGTGTGTGCGCGCGCGCGCGCGCGTGTGTCTGTGTGTGTGTGTTGTGTTGTGTGTGTGTGTGTGTGTTGTGTGTGGGTGGGTGGGTGTGCACACGCGGGTGAGTGCGTCGTGCGCGTGAGTGTGCATGTGTGCACACGTAGTTCCTGGCGGCACGATCACTTGATCTCGCCATACAAACCGTAAACAGCTGACATATTCAATGACTTGAAGATCAGTTCATCTTCCAGCGGCTCTTTAAGCGGTAAGCAAACAGTATCATTGATGGTATGCACCATGCCGTTGTATGCAAAGACAATAGAGTGACAGAACATGCTTTTTCTTTGTGAGGACAATAAAGCCACGGAACATGCTGTTAGTTTGTAAATTCAACAGTGTGACAGACCATGCCATGCTCTAGCCCTCTTAGAACAATAGAGTCACGGACCATACTGTTTCTTTGTGATTTCAACATTGTGATGAAACATGTATAGCTACAGCTTTGTAAGGACACAGTGTAACAGACATCGCTGTAGCTTTGTGAGGACAGTGTAACAGACCATGCTGTAGCTTTGTGAGGACATCAGTGTAATAGACCATGCTGTAGCTTTGTGAGGACAGTGTGACGAACCATGCTGTAGCTTTGTGAGGACAACAGTGTGACGGTCCATGCTAGAGCTACGTGAGGACAACAGTGTGACGGTCCATGCTAGAGCTACGTGAGGACAACAGTGTGACGGTCCATGCTAGAGCTACGTGAGGACAACAGTGTGACGGTCCATGCTAGAGCTACGTGAGGACAACAGTGTGTGACGGTCCATGCTGCAGCTTTGTGAGGACAACAGTGTGACGGTCCATGCTAGAGCTACGTGAGGACAACAGTGTGACGGTCCATGCTAGAGCTACGTGAGGACAACAGTGTGACGGTCCATGCTGCAGCTTTGTGAGGACAACAGTGTGACGGTCCATGCTAGAGCTACGTGAGGACAACAGTGTGACGGTCCATGCTAGAGCTACGTGAGGACAACAGTGTGACGGTCCATGCTGCAGCTTTGTGAGGACAACAGTGTGACGGTCCATGCTAGAGCTAGGTGAGGACAACAGTGTGACGGTCCATGCTGCAGCTTTGTGAGGACAACAGTGTGACGGTCCATGCTAGAGCTACGTGAGGACAACAGTGTGACGGTCCATGCTGTAGCTTTGTGAGGACAACGGTGTGTCGGACCATGCTGTAGCTTTGTGAGGACAACAGTGTGACGGCCCATGCTAGAGCTAGTGAGGACAACAGTGTGACGGTCCATGCTGTAGCTTTTGTGAGGACAACAGCGTGTCGGACAATACTGTAGCTTTGTGAGGACAATAGAGTGACTGACATCACTTAAGCCGTGTGTTGGTCAGATAGGATCTGAAAATTGATATCAAGTTTCGGCCTTGGAGATTAAAGTGTTAATCTTTTTTAGATAATATTTTGCGATTGACAAAATCAAAAGCCTTCTTACAATCAAGAAAGACAGACCTGTTATTTTTGCTCTGACCGACTGCAGATGGCCCATATATTGTAGTAACGGACTGAGGCAGACTGACATATGTTGATGGGAGAAACCCGATTGAAAGCGGTGGAGAATTTTGTTGCTCTCACGTTATTGCAAGAAGAGTTTGTGAACGGACTAAGGCAGATTGACATAAATGTTGATGGGGGAAACCCAGTTGAGAGGGGTGGAGAATTTGTTGCTCTCAAGTTTTTGCAAGATGAGTTTGTGAACATGTTTTTCAAGTGGCCTTGATACCACAGAGAGGACAGAAATCGGTGTAGAATTGCTCGATTCTGAGAAGAGTCTGGACAAAGGCACTGGAATGATTTTTGCTGATTTAAAAGCAGGTGGGGCTTTGCCTTGTTCTTTTACATATGCTGTTTATATATGTGAAAAGTTCGGTTACGTAGGGAATTGCAAATTTTAGAAGTGAGAAGTTTATTTCATCGGATTGTTTGTTCCTGGGGCCGGTAATGAGAACGCCGACTTCATGGACAGCAAGTGGGGGTATTTTAGGCCTATATACATGACCTGTTTTGAGTCTGCTGTGCTGTGGAGAGGAGGGACACTGTAAATTTATTTATGTTTATGCTTTATCCGATTTTAAAAAAGTGGACTTGATTAGATTGGAGAAATAACTATTCAACGAGTTTGGTGACTAACGATAAATACACATCTAGATGACCGGAGAGAGAGAGAGAGAGAGAGAGAGAGAGAGAGAGAGAGAGAGAGAGAGAGAGAGAGAGAGAGAGATTTTTATTGCTATTAAGCTGTACTGCTCCTTTAGCAAGTCAGCGCGATGTACATTGACAAAACGCAACACGATATCATTAACATGGAAACTACAGCAATGCATTTCTTTTTTAAACATTACATGACAAAGTCGTGAACGACAAACTGTCTCTCTATGTGTGTACATTTCGTTCAGCGGAGGGCCATCAGCCTAGGTAGAATTGGATCAGGC
>JADBJO010000472.1:515666-523166 GCA_016801955.1 Conus betulinus | reverse complement strand
CTTTGCCATACGCGGTTGATTTTCACCGTCCTTGAGATGTAATTGGCTTCCGCGTTGTTTCCTGTTATTTCGTCCAGTACTCGTATCATTGTCATTTTTTTATATTTGTCTTCGTGCATATTGTTTTGTTTAGTAGCTGTACGTCATCTTTTCAAGTCATATACCCCCCACCCCATCCCACCCCTGCCCTTCGTGCTTCTTACTCTAGAGGAAATGTTGCACGCATTTATCTGGCTGTGTTGCTCAAAATTAAGCCCCCCCCCAAAGTTTAAATGAAAATCGATTGAAATTGGTAGTGCTGGCCATGATTTATGTTTTTTTTTTATTTCAAATTAAATGTTTATGGTGGTCTACTAATATCTATGAATGTGTGCAAGCTACTGTGCTGGCACGACAAAGCCGGATTATAATAGTGGTGTACAATATCATTAGAGCAACCCATCTTCTAACAATAGCCTCGCACTGATTCAAGTAGAAAGCTGTGAACTAAAAGAGGCGCCCTCAAGCCGAATACGCGCGAGCTCAAGCAGAAGCACGCCCAAATCCAGCTCTGACCATTCCGGGGGAAAAGCATGCTGTCTTAACTATCAGTGACGCTGTGGTCTTCTATTCATTCTATCCCTGCGAAGCCTTTTCCACAAAATGAAGATCAAATGTAGACATTCGCTGTGGCTCTGATGAATTGGCCACACATTGAGCAATTTCGGGCTCGGCTTCCACAGTCGACGCAGGCCTGGATATGGCCACAGGGGAGGTAGATCAGCCCCACCCTGGCGTTATGGCAGATCTTGCATTGGTTTCTCTCCCGCATACGCTGGTTTTCGTCGGCAAGCCTTTCAGCTCGCTCAATGTCTGCTCCGGCGGCGTCATCTTCTTCTGGGCCTGAAAAGAGACAGAATTAAAGCACTGTTATTTCCAGCATTGTGACCTGGATCTACAGCTTACCTATGGGCGTTGAGGTCTGCATGGAACCGTTTGCTTTGTAAGTGCTGGGTAGGGCCAGGCTCTTATGCTTACAGTGCTTTCTTTTTTTTTGTCAGGATGATAGACACGCTGGGCCCTGGAGTCTGCATAACATTGATAATCATGCCAGTGTGTGATATAAGCTGGATCCTGAGCTCTATATTGCATTATCATATCAGTGTGTGATATAAGTAGACCCTGAGGTCTACATTTACGTTGTTTATCATGTCAATGCGTGATATAAGCTGGACCCAGAGGTCTACATCACATTGTTTATTATGTCTGTGTGTGATATAAGCTTGACCCTGAGGTCTACATTACATTATTTATCATGTCAGCGTGTTACATAAGCTGGAGCCTGAGGTCTATAGTTCAGTTTCAGTTTTATCAAGGAGGCGTCACTACGTGCGGACTAGTCCATATACGCTACACCACATCCGCTGAATTTATAGACCACACTACGCATGGTTTGAAGCTGATGGATAAATGAATTAACAACAAAGATGACACAATTGAAGAAGAGGGTCTCGTGGCTACGACTCAGCGGATGTCTGACCTACGCATTAGCCCAACGCGCTGGTCAGACCTTGAGTGCCTACCTACCATTTTTCAATTTTTTTGTGTGCGTAGTGGATGTACACGTGTGTGTATGATGTGTGGGCATGGGCCCATGTGTGTGCGTGGGCGCATGTGTGTGTGTGTGTGTGTTCATTGTTTATCATGTCAATATGCGATATAAGCTGGACCTTTGGGTCTACATTACATTGTTTATCATGTCAATGTGCTATATAAGCTGGACCTTTGGGTCTACATTACATTGTTTATCATGTCAATGTGCTATATAAGCTGGACCTTTGGGTCTACATTACATTGTTTATTATGTCAATGTGCGATATAAGCTGGACCTTTGGGTCTACATTTCATTGTTTGTCATGTGAGTGTATGATGTGAGCTGGACCCTGAGGTCTACATTCCATTGTTATGTAAATTCTGACACAAGCTGTCTCCTGAGGTAACTTGTTCAGTGTGTCACTGTAATACATGGTGAACCCTGAGGTCTACATGAAACTTTTGTTACGTCAGAGTGTGATATAAGATGGACCCTGAGGTCTACATGAAACTTTTGTTACGTCAGAGTGTGATATAAGATGGACCCTGAGGTCTACATGAAACTTTCGTTACGTCAGAGTGTGATGATATAAGATGGACCCTGAGGTGTACATTAAACTTTTGTTACGTCAGAGTGTGATATAAGATGGACCCTGAGGTGTACATTAAACTTTTGTTACGTCAGAGTGTGATATAAGATGGACCCTGAGGTACACATTAAACTTTTGTTACGTCAGAGTGTGATATAAGATGGACCCTGAGGTCTACATTAAACGTTTGTTACGTCAGAGTGTGATATAAGATGGACCCTGAGGTCTACATTAAACTTTTGTTACGTCAGAGTGTGGTATAAGATGGACCCTGAGGTATACATTAAACTTTTGTTACGTCAGAGTGTGTGTATAAGATGGACCCTGAGGTATACATTAAACTTTTGTTACGTCAGAGTGTGGTATAAGATGGACCCTGAGGTATACATTACAGCCATCCGTCTGTTTCAAGAGACAATGGTGTTGCGCCGTGGATTAGTCAGTTGCGAAGTTGCAGCGCCTGCTGTGGCTGAAGAGCCCAATCCTCGAGGGGCAGACTCTGTTGCAGCTGCTGCAGGTGTGAAGTCTTTGGCATCAGCGTCTGTGGGTGCTGACTCAATTCTTTGCCGTCTGCGGCGCCTCCGTTCTTCCCACTGGGTCTTTCCTCTGCTCTGCTTGCTTGATGCCGGTCTTGATGGTGGACCGCCAGCTGACCCGTCTGAAAGCTGCTGTCTCCAGATCTGCTAGGTAGAGGCTGCCTGCCCTCAGGTTGCTCTTGCATACATCCTTGTAGCGTAGGGCGGGCTGTCCTGTGGGTCTGAAGCTTGTAGTCAGCTCGCCGCATAGCGTGTTCTTTGGGAAGCGACCGTCATCCACGCAGCTGACATGGCCAAGCCAGCGACAGGCGACATGCTATGCGTCCCTGCCTGTTGGTGATGCGCTGGGCATCCAGAGAGAGGTTGCTGGAGATGGTGGAGTCCAGATAAGTGAAGTCGTCGACCACTTCGAGGGTGTGATCGCCGTTTGAGATGAGGGGAGTGCTGCTGACGTTTTGGCCCATGATTTCTGTTTTTTTTTTTTCTGGCGGTCAGTGAGGCCGAACTCGGTGCAGGCATCAGCGAAGCAGGTGATGAGCCGTTATAGTGTTTCCTCAGAGTGGGCAGTGAGGGCGGCGTTGTCTGCGAAGAGCATCTCCCTGATGAGGACTTTCCGCACCTTCGTCTTTGCTCGGAGGCGTGCCAGGTTGAAGAGGCTTCCGTCACTCTTTGTGTGGAGGAAGATGCTGTCTTCAGACTGTCGGAAGGCTCAGCGCAGCAGCAGGGAGAAGAAGAAGACGCCGAAGAGTGTTGAAGCGCGCACGCACCTTTGTTTGACACCACACTTGATTGGGAAGGGGTCCGAAAGTGAACAGTCGTACTGGACAGTGCCACTTATGTTGTCGTGGAAGGATATGATCATCTTCAGGGGGGAGGGGGGAGGGGAAGGAGCATCAAATCCGGTGTAGTAGGGTTAAGAGGCCTGACCAAGTCGAACGCCTTGATCAGATCGATAAAGACGATGAACAAGGGTCGTCTCTGCTCGCGGCTCTTCTCTGGCAGAGCACATGGTTGAGCAAGGATCTTTGGGTGATCACTTAGTCCAAACTGATGCCAGTGACAGAATCTGGGTGCCTCCAGGACACTCTGTGGTGTGGCTTGGTGGGGAAGAAGGTGTTTGTGATACAGAGGTCGTGGAAAGAGCATAGCTCAAGTAGCCGCTGTCCGTCGCTGTCCGTTCTCGTTGAGCTTACCGATGCCGAAGCGGCCGACACACCGGGGACAGGAGCTGTGGTCTGCATCAGTCCGGGCGTTGAAGTCCCCGGGCAAGAACAGGTGTTCCTTTGCAGGTATCTCTCTGATCTTGACTTTCAGCTCTTCATAGAACTCATCCTTAGCCTCGGCTGTAGAGCAGAGTGTGGTGGCGTAGACGCTAAGGGTGTTTGTAGGTCCAGAAGAGGTTGTGAGCCGGAGAGAGAGGATTCATGCTGTCCCTTTAGAAGGAGGCTCAACTGAGGATAGGAGAGAACTGCGCACTGCAAATCCGACGCCATATATTCGGTGCTCTCCTGGCTCCAGTCCTTGCCAAAAGAACCTGTAGTCCTTCTCCCTGAGGCTGCCGTTGGAGGGGAGTCTTGTCTCTTGCAGCGCGGCGATGTCGATATTGAACCTCTTCAGCTCTCGCGTCAATGATTGCAGTTTCAACTTGGTGGAGGTTGTCAGGAAGGCCAGGACACATCGTTCTGACGTTCCAGGTTGGTTTACAGTCTGCTCTTCGATCTTTTTCCTGGGCTCCAAGCACCCATTGAAGCAGGCAGACTATGGCGGGCCAGCTCCTTCTTGGCTGGGGGCTGCCCAACGGCGGCAGTTTGAGGCGGGCCGTAGCTGGCCAGTGGAACGCGATGATCCGTCCCACCATCGAAGACAACCCGTAGCACTCGAGCTCACGCCAATACGCTCTGGGCTTATAAATCATAACTGCTGTCTCCCGTGTTGTTTCTGCCGCTGGGATAGCGGCACTGGAGTGACCTCTCCAGGGCACAGGCCTGATCGAAGTGTGTGGAGATCCTGGGGTGCCCAATTGCCAGAACCCCCCTCTTGGCCTTGCTGACAGGATCCAATGGAAATGACAAGCCAGTGCATTAAACTGTTTGTTGTGTCAGTGTGTGATACAAGCTGGATCCTTACGTCTACATTACACTGTCATGTCAGTGTGTCATACAAGTTGGACACTATGTCTACACTACTCAGTTTCGTATGTCAGTGTTTGATTCAAGAAGGACCCTGAGGTCCGTATTTAACTGTTCGCTCTCTGTAGTGTGTGATATTTGCGGGAGCCTACGGACTACATTAAACCTCGATACAACATAGTGTTATATGCTTTTTATCCTCAGTTGGCAAGCTCTTAGTACCACAGTCTTTATCTTCCTGATAAGGGTTCTACCCTCTGAAGACAAAGAGTGGCTGCCTATGTTGTGAGGTGCTCCACGGCCATCCCGTCTCTCCACGTACAGTGCGAAATGACGTGACATTCACAGATGACAATAAGAGCTCAGACACTTTCCCAGAAAGTTCAGCTGGGGAAGCAATACAAACAACAACATCGAGAACAATCGAGCTGCTGCTATAGGAACATGAACATTAATTTTGTAGAAAGAAGCATTCTTGGACACATAGCCAAAGAAATGCATCATGAAACATACACATCGTTAAAGATATTCAACAAAAAGAAAGACGCCATAGCTGAACAAGTCTATGTATGCGTTTATAAATGCACGCTTGAGGGCATATGTCATTATGTATTTGTGTGTAAGAGAGAGAGAGAGAGAGAGAGAGGGGGGGGGGGGGGGGGGGGGAAGTGCGGGGAAAGTGGGGAGGAAGGGGAAGGCAAGAAATTGTTACAGGTATGAACATTTAGATTTACTCAAACAAACAACAACAAAGTTCGACGTGATCACTTGGAATCTCGCGTTCAGTTTGTAATGGCTCTGTGTGTACAAGTGGATTTCACAGTTGGTGATACTTCCCACACGTCAGACTACCTCAGTTCATGCCGCGGTAACAGCCAACGAGGAAAGTATCAGTTACCGGGTCTGACAACCAGTCAGTGTGCTTACCCAAGCGGAATGTCATTCCACTCGTGGTTTTCCTTCAAGACCTCTCCACCAGGAAGTTCAGATACGCCAAGGCTGACGGTCCTCGCCACTTTTAGTCGACATGTTGTTCTAGGAAGAGCTCCAAGTTTGTTCAGAACAATTCCAAACCACAACGCAACACAGTATGATAATAATTCACCGAAAAAAGGAAGTACACTGGAATAGAGTGCGGGGCTTACCAGTGACTCTCAACAACAGTGTCAAGAATGACTGGGGTTCGAAGCGTAGCTGGGCGCATAACGGTCATTAAGAACCGGACGTCGTTACGATTTGAAGATGTAAGCTTGGTCAAACGCTTACGTTAGACTTCCTGGCGCAGGGGTTTCTGAAGCACTTTAGAATATCTTCCAATCAAATGAAAGAAAACTCAGATTTCCAAAGCACTTTTTTAATATCTCATCATCTATAACGGATAAGGGTACTTGGTTTTCCCCTGTTCTGTCCTGTTCTGTTTCTTTTTCTTCTTTGTTTGACTGGTTACATTTCGCCATCGGGTAGTTGCAATCAACTGATAGCAGTTCTCTACGTGAAAACAAAACTTCTAGTTCTGCCTGTGTTTGTTCATGCTGTGATGTAAGAACAAGTGATGCAATGAAACTGTAAGTGAGGAAACCAAGTTTGTGGTCTACGGCGATAGTGTCTCACTCTGTTTAATGACTAATTCTAGCAAATAACTAAGCTTCGAAATCAACACTTTGTACCACTTACCCTTTTGAGAATTGTACTGTCACTGCAGTGCGGTTTCGGGCTGGATGAAGGGGGGAAGGTATGGGGGGGGGGGGGGGGGGGAAGATTTCTAGAACCCCCCCCCCCCCCCCCACACACACACACACACACACACACCCCCTGCCCCCTCTGACTAGTTTTGGTACGCTAACCACTGCGGGAGGACCCTCACACTTATTTTTGGCCCCCTCCCTCTCATTGACCGATCCGGCCCAGTGGTTATCCAGCTTAAATGGAGTGGGCTCTGTGTAGATCTCTCTCTCTCTCTCTCACGCGCGCGCGCGCGCGCGCGCGCGTGTATGTGTATGTGTGTGTGTGTGTGTGTGTGTGTGTGTGTGTGTGTGCGTGCGGGCGGGCGCGCGCGCACGCGCGCGTGTGCGCGTGTGTGTAATTTCATCATTTTCTTTCTCGACTCTCACAATGGTGGCATCCCTACGTGCGCTACCATTCCATATTTGCTACACCACATTAGCTAATTCATCAGACTTGAGATACGTTGAAGATCAAGTACGACAACTTAAAGAGAAAAGACGGGGAGAGCGAGAGGAGAGCTGGGGAGAGCAGTTGAGGTCGGGGTTCATGAACGGCACTTAACAATGCCTGACACAGGTTACCCCTTTTCGTGACTTGGACTTCGATTTCAGACAAAGACGATTAATGAAATCGTATGATGGAGCAGGCCTAACAATGCTAACAGCTCTTTAATATGGGGTAGCTTTCATGCCTGATTATTGATTCCTGTGACATATGCTGGGCAACAGTTGGTTTCTTTTCATGCGACACGATAGGGTTCTAAAGGAAGCATTGAAACACTGATTAACTTTACTATGTGGAATGAAAATGGTCGCCTGCTACTCTGTCTTTTCTAACATGGAAACGGACAGAATCAGTCAGTACAAAGTGTATGTGAAGAACTTCATTCCGTTCTGTGATAACGCTCGCTCTATTGTCGCCTTCCTTCAGTTACTTAGAAAACATTAA
>JADBJO010000472.1:505666-510666 GCA_016801955.1 Conus betulinus | reverse complement strand
GTAAGAGAGGAGGAGAGAGGGATGGGGGTGAGGGTCTGTGTCTGTCAATGTCTATGTGATTGTAAACACACATGCATTTCTGCACGTAGAAATGTGTTTGTGTCATGTGTTTTGGTATGTTCAACAATCACAATCAGTGATGGTCAGAGCGTAATAGGTACGATCTTCCCTCTACCATTTCACCACAAAAGCGCACGCACGCGCGCATGCACACACACACACACACACACACACACACACACACACACACACACACACACTGTACCTGCGTAATAGAATCCATGCATGACCAAATCGTCCGGGTGTAAAAATAATCAGTCAGGGCCAGTTAATGAAGGTGGCCCTGCGGTCCTGCATTCGGGCGAATTGAGGGTATACAGCATCCGTCGTAGACACAGGCGGTCGATCGTCAAGCCCTTGGGCGCCTGCGACATACAGGTTACCTGATCCGAAAGACAAAGTGTGATTGGTTGGCGGCACGGTGACGCTGTCACGCGCAGGTCTTGGCGCCGTGCTCTGACTGGTGGAATAAGGAGACGACGTCACGGCAGAGGGTAGAATGGCCGCGCAGTCTGTTGCCAGGTCACTGGAAAAGATTTTTTTTTGATAGATGTAGTTTTTAAAAGTTAATTAATAGTGACTAAACGTCATTTGAGGGACAGTTTGGAAGCATTGTAATCTGCACGGATATGAACATTTAATTTTTTATTTTCTAATGTTTTCTAATGTGTCAGTAGCATACGAATTTATGCTTGACTCGGCACATTCACCATAATTATAGGCTATCATTGGTGTGTTCCGCACACGTTAGACTTAGCTGGTCCCGTGTCATGAGGCAGTCAAAACATTCTACCATGCCCGGCTCTCAGCCAGTCTGCTGCTGGTGTCACTTCAAACTTCTGCTGACCATGCAGCTGGTGCTCATCTTCTCTGTCCGCCGCCAGGTTATCTTCAGGTGGCCTCTTTGTTCCTGGCCTGTCAGTATCTATTGGATGGCTTAGTACGCAAGTCTTGTCACGGAAGGCTTCAAGACAAGTTCCAAACAGCGGAATCACCGTCTCCAGAAAATGGTTGACAGGGGAGCTGATGGGCTCTCTACCTGATCTGTGCGTTTGATTCAAAGTTGTTTTGTACGATGACCAGCATTTCATACAGGAATCTGGAGGTTAAAAAAAAAAAAAATCCACCGTCTTCTATATAACTTTGCTGAATTACGCATCATCTGATGAAAACCTTCCGTTTCCATTCTGATCTTACTGAAATGCACACCATCTGCTGACGGTCCTTTCATTTTCATTCTGCTCTTGTTGAAATACACACCATCTGATGACGGCACATTCTGTTGCATTAGACATCCCAGTATTTAGCTCGGAGCGAAGATAGTTCGCCCTACGGAAAGATGGTTCACTCCGCGGAAAAGTGAAGCCAGATGGCTGGCACATTCCATGCTGCCACTCACCGCCTATCTTTCCACGCGTGTCCAACATGGCGAGTAAGGCAAGAGGCAACTGGTGCGCCGCGCCGAACTGTCGTAATTCTCGGAAGAAGGGGTTCTGGTGTTTTTCTTTTCCAAAAGACGAAGACAGGTGAGATCATTTTGTGTGTGTTACATTTCTTAAATTCATTGTTTTAAGAGAGAGAGAGAGAGAGAGAGAGAGAGAGAGAGAGAGAGAGAGTTCAGCTGCGTGAGCGAGGAAATTGCTCCCGCGTTGTTGTCATGCAGAAGCAGAGAGAGAGGGCGTACATGCACGCGCGCATGTGTGTGTGTGTGTGTGTGTGTGTGTGTGTGTGTGTGTGTGTGTGTGTGAGGGAGACACAGAGAAAGAGAGAGAGAGAGAGAATAAAAATGCATAGGATACTACTAGCGCTCACATACATAATGCATATAGGCGCTTGCACACACACACACACACACACACACACACACACACACACACACACACACACACACACACACACACACACACACACACACACACACACACACACACGCACACACTTGTATGAAGATGATACGCATGTGCATAAGCAAGTGACCATGTGCTCACACGGCGCACATATGCACACACTGAGAGAACGTCTACAGACTGGCGTTTAAAAACAGTTTCTATATTGAACTAAGTTTCACCATTCTTTTTGTGTTCTTTGCAGATGCAAGAAGTGGGTTCAGAACTGTAGGCGTGAAGATCTTGTGGGCAAACCAGCTGCGTACCTTCATGCAAACTGCTGTATTTGTTCTAAGCATTTTGAAGCCAATCAGTTCATGGACCACACCCGCAAGAACTGTCGACTGATTTGGAGTGCAGTACCAACGCTTTTCAAAGTACCAAATCCCACCACCAAGACTGACCATAAAAGAGTGACGTAAACAAAAATAAAAAAAAAAATAAGATGACGATAAAGTCCACACACACACACACACACACACACACACACGAGACAGATATCACGATTAGTGGAAAGACGTTAATAAATGACACACACACACGAGACAGATGAGACAGAGAGAACACGAAACTTACTTAAACATTCTGTTCCATCACTTCCTGATGTGTCGGTCGGCTGTGTTATGCCCGGGTAGGGTGGGAGTGGCAGGCAAAGCCTGCTCGCGGCACGGTGTTCAGCCGGCTTCACGTGGCTAATACTACGGACAGAGTAACCGCTCAGCGAGTGAACCGTCTTTCCGTAGGGCGTACAGTCTTTGCTCGGAGCAAAGACTGAAGAACTATCTTTGCTCGGAGAAACCAAAGGATCAACGTAAACCCTTAACAGACCACACATCAAAATGTTGTGTGTTCCAGCAGACTGTCAACTGCGGGCGGATGTGTTGCCCGAGCCTGTACGGACATGGGTGCTGAAAACACAGCCCGTAAAAATCTGAGACTTGCATGGTACGTGTGAGACAGGCTTTAGAAAACATCCATGTGCACGGAACAGAATCCTCATTAATATCTATCAGTCTATCTATGTAGATGGATGGATGGATGGATAGATAGATCGATAGACTTACAGAAAAAGGTAACAGACAGACAGGTAGTTAGACAGATAGACAGACGGATATCACAGAGATTTCGCTGAGACCAACGACCAAGAAAACTTCGTTCACAAGCAAGACAGAGGATTAATGCCTATATCAGGCCCGTGGTGATGTTTAGCTCTTAGACAGCTTGCATATAAGTGAATGACGTGTACTGGGCCAGACTCCATACATTTCCTGCATACTCACTTGCTGCCGTTGTTGTAGCCGACTGCCATGCTAGCCCACATGCTGTAGTCCGCGGGAACTGGGCATGGTTTGCTGTGGAATACGCTGGTTCCTGTTTTCCATCGGGCACAGAGGCAGGGGCTTGGGCTGCACTGTCCAAAGAGCTGCCAGCGCCTGAAGACATGGATCGTGCCGAGTCCAGAGACCCCCAGTTCATCGACGAGTATCCGCTGGATGCGTTGGAGGAGGCGATGGAAGAGCCTCCGCTGGTGGGCACGAGGCCATGTCTCTGGAGATACTGCTGTTGTTGCTGCTGCTTTCTTTCTTTCAGATGGAGGCAGTCGGGCCTCAGCTGTCGGTGAATGGTGTCAGGGTTATCTCCCTCCTTCCACTGACTGTAGCTGACCCCGCAACTGTAGCAGGTCATCTCGTGCCGGTCGCCGTCGCCCTTGTGGGCTTTGTTGTAGTCGTAGTAAAACCCCGCCTGGGCCAAGCGAACTCTGGAGATGGTGCAGGAGGCTGGCAGCGAGTTGAGAGAGAGAGAGGCGACATCCCAGGTGAGACATGGTGTCCTTGGCGGATGACCCTGGGGAAGGAGGAAACTGGCTGGGAAGACGGTGATGATGGGCCCTTTGACCAGGGACACGGGATGTGAAGCCGGTCAGACAGCTCGCCATCACTGGGTCTGCTTGCCTCCGCTTTCCTTCAGCACCAGTCTCACGAGCTTCCCGGGGACGCTTTAAGACGTCATGACCGCATGCATAGTCTTTCATATTGGACAGGAAATGAACGTTGTCTTTCTTGAAGTCTTCGGTTGAATCAGTGGAAGAAGATTTGTCAGGGTCGTGGTGAAAAGACAGTTGTTTCGATTCGCTGGTTTCTGTTATCCTCTGAAAAATTTCTCCAATCACTTTTCGAATGTTGGTCGTTTGCCTGAAGATACCCAGAAGGGGTGCTATGACTTTCTGCTTGAATTCTTCATCTCTGAAGACCATCAGAGAGAGGCAAAGACACACTAGTGACAGGTGATGCTCATTTCTGGACCTTGTTTCCGCTTTGAGGTGGGCCCACTTTTTGTGGAAGCTTTTATTATCAAATCCCCATGGCTGCTCCTCAAAATATGGACACTTGTCTTTAGATCCAGATGCATTGATCCGACGAACAATGTGGTCCGTTTTAAACTGAAACTCTCTCTCGGTTTATCAAAGAATATGTCGGCATTTGAATTGTCCAACTGGATTTTTGACAACCTTCCTCGTGGAATGTCGTTGCAGTGATGGTCCTTTGTACAACAAGTTGTGGGCACAGCAGCACAAGAGTGGTCGCCACATCGCTGAAGACCACGTTTCTTCTTGTCGTCGTGTGAGTGGTCGCTGGAGGTCTGCTGGTCTCTGTGTCCACACTTATGGTTCGGACAGACATGGCTGTCATTGGGACCCGATATCATTGCAGAAGTCAGCGACGGACGGCCAATGACATGGCTGGTGTGTGCTTCAAATGGACCGTCCAGCAGTGTCGTTGTCACGAAAGGCGTGAGGTGGACAGTGACGCTGGCTCTCCGATCGGTCATCGTGTTTCCTCTTTCCTTCACGTCACAGTCCGAGTGAGGAAGTTGAGCTGCTCGATGCTTACCAGTCGCCTCCACTTCCCAGGAAGGGTTGCTGACGACTTCATCACAAGGTTTCGTAGCGTAGTTTACAACAATGTCGTCTTCGTCAAGCAATGTCATTCCACAACAGGTCTCTGAGGTTTCTTTGAGCATTCTGCACTTGATCTGCACATCGACATCGACATC
>JADBJO010000472.1:490666-493166 GCA_016801955.1 Conus betulinus | reverse complement strand
TACACTAGATAAGAAGCAATCAGCGACAGAGAAACGAAAGCCTCTCTGACTGCCTCACAATAAGCATCGAAAGTAGTGTCAAATCGTATTCCACCCGACACCCGACACGTGCTCTCCAACTCGCCCTTCCATAGTCCAGTGCCAGAGATGAAGTGCACGTGGAATACGCGCGCCTTTGGTATGAAACAACATGGCTTATTGTCAGGGACCACGTGGCTCCTCCAGCATAGAGTGTGTACAGACCTTAACATGTACCGACCCTTTGCTGGCGTGATTCCTCAGAATACACAGTTTGCAGGAAGTTGTTGAATGGCAAATCTCTGTTTACACATCTCTGAAGGGATAGACTCATTCACCACACCCTCTCAGTGCGTTCCCACAAAACTGTCGGTTTGTTGGAGGTGTGATTTAAGGGGGCTGAGTGAATGAGCTGTTTTGTTTTTTTTGTTTGATGAGATGAGTGTGAGATGACTTCAATGCGCTGGCAGCCCTGATATGGTCCTCTGCCGTTGACTGGGCTAAAAGCAAACATTACTTTACCTTACCCCCCTTCCCACCGCCATCTCTCCGACCCTATCTCTCCGTCCTTCTCTTCGTCCCTCCCTCCAGGGCAGGGCAAGTCACCTCATTCCCTTCCTCTGCCCACCCCACCCAAGCGGTGACTGGCCGGCACTGAGGAAATTTTGTTTCCGTTGGGCTGGTCGACCTAGCCGGCTTTTTTTCCCCCCCCCACTCCCACACATACTGGGCAAACATAGATAACCAACCCGGAAAAGTTGGAAGCCGAAATAGCTCAGCTGATAGAGCGCTGGACTCGTGATCTGGGGTTGCAGGTTTGAATCTCCGCTGAGGCTTTTCGGTACAGGGGGATTTTTTTTTTTTTTTCACATCGGAGTAAACATTGATTCTGACTTCACTCTTCAAAAGTCCTTCGAAAGAGTTTCTAACCGGAGGTTCCGTGTGTGAGCGCACGCATGACGTTTTGCATACACGTATAATCTCATCACCAACTTTCGGAAGAAAAGGTCGGTTTGGCCGTTGGTATGGATGACACGTATGCACGGAAAGAATGAAAGATGACAGGAAACCTGGGTGACTGACTGACAGACTGAATGATGCGGGAAAGGACTGACTGCAGCACAGCAGGAAGCTCTCCAGTTGGCTCTACCCGGGTAGGCAGTCCGTTGTGTAAACAGAAGTGTGGATTGTAAACGCTTAGAGCTTGGTCTCAAACCGAGGGTAGGCGCAATATAAGTTCTCTTAATAATAATAACAATGAGGATGGAGGAGGATGATAAAGAGAGGGGGAAGGGTAAGAACTAGAAAAAGTCTGTGGTAGGAATTCAACTAACATTACACATCGTGACCACCAGAACGACAAGACCTTGATGTTTAGCGGAAATGTCAGTCGCATGAAACTCGATAAACTATATCAACATCAGATTCATTGACAAAAATTTGAAAAATTGTGTACATTAGCACGAGTACACGTTGTACTATGTAGGCCCGCGTATATCTCATTGCAAGTTCTATAACTCTGGACTGTCATATTTTCACGGGTGGAGTTTGAAATAATAAGTGCAAAATTAGACAAGTTTCGAAGGTAATCCAAAACACAATGACTTCTTGAGTCGACAAGAGTGGAGAATGATTTTATGTTTCGACTCAAGTAACCCTTTTTCAAAGTCACGATGAATGATGAACAGAACGTTTGCCAGAGGAAAAGTTACAGTTACGCACAATGACGTAAATGACTAACATGACAAAGTTGGGGGAAAGACGAAAGGCGGGGGTGAGGGGTTGGGATGGGAGGTGGGGGATGGAGGAGAGGAGGTATTGAGAGGAGAGAGAATAGTGGGAGGTGAGGGGGGGGGGGGGGGGGGGTGAGGGGGGGGGGAATAGGAGGAGGGAATATAAAATAATGCGAATTAAAAAGATCAGTACTTGGCACATGTGATAAAATGATATGATGTATGTGCTGTTTGAAACATCTAACTGTTACCTTGCTATATCTATCATATCCAAATCAATCATAGTTAAGACATATACACTAATGTACAGCATAGAATATGCACCGTCTCACTATTAGAACATGTATGTAATTATCACTCTTCTCCGCATCGCATCATTTATGATATAAGAATAACAGTGACAGCTCAGATGAGCTTTTTGGCAGTATCTATGTGAGGGCAGCGGTGACAACTACATACATGTTCGAAAAGTCAGTAAGTGGATGTTTATTAAGCTGCATTGGTTTACATAAATGAACAGAGGTGGGCATGGAGTGAAAGATGTAGTGAGCTAACAACCAGATTCCTCTGACAATTTAAACGGTTAAGTCAAATGTGCCAACAGACTTGCTCCAAACCGGACACAACAGAAGACACAAAGGTGCCTGTTGTTACTAATAGGTTTGATGCATTGTTTGCGGATGTGGAAACCAGTAAAGCGGACCGCAGGCGTGAGGATGTTATGATAAAGATAGCAGTGTTGCTTACGC
>JADBJO010000472.1:480666-488166 GCA_016801955.1 Conus betulinus | reverse complement strand
TACCCTACTTGTTTATTGTTCATTGTTTTCCTGTTTATTTATGTCACTAATGTATAGTTAGTCAGCAGCACGATTGTAATTTCTCAAAATTGAGATAATAAAGTATTCTTGTATCTTGTATCTTCTCTGGAAGCATAAAAACCAACTTTTGTGAAACCTGCTCGCTGAATCTTCACTGTACAATGGCAAAATTTTTGGTTGGTGACTATGAATAATCCCTTAAACTTATATCATAATAAAAATTACTGGAAATCTGGGCAGAAATAGAAATATAAAGAGAAACCCGGAGTCCTCATGATGAGTAAGCCTACTCGTAGGGTGCTAAGCACTGTGGTAATCATTTTTACTGCTGATGACACAGATGTAGGCCTGCTGTCTGAAATGACATTAGAATGGTTAGGCCCTACTCTAAAACTCCATGAAAAATGTCCGAATCAAGTTCAAAGCGCATCAGATTTAATTGTACACGGAATCTTAGGGGGGGGGTGGGGGAGTGAGGGGGAAACGTTGTACTGAAGTAAACTGGAATTGTCAGCTCACAACTGCAATGATTGAAAAAAAAATCATATTGGGGATCTACAGAGATGTGAATATGTGGAACCATACCGGCCAGATATTGAAAGGTTTTGTAATGATCGAAATCTGTCCGTCGCCATCTGATTCAAAATTCATTGACACACTAAGAAACTCATTACGAAACTCCATTTTCTCGTTCTATGTTGAACAGGAACAGCCTGTCGTGGACGCTAGCGCGCGCGCGCGTCGTGTGTGTGTATGTGTGTGTGTGTGTGTGTGTGTGTGTGTGTGTGTGTGTGTGAGAGAGAGAGAGAGAGAGAGAGAGAGAGAGAGAGAGAGAGAGAGAGAGAGAGAGAGAGAGAGATGTGTTTGTGGGCGTGTGCATGTGCGCGAGCGCGCTTTAGTGCTGGTGTGCGTGGTGTGGCTATCGCACGTGCGTGCGTGCGTGCATGTGTGCGTGCGTGTGTGTGTGTATGTGTGTGTGCGCGCGAATGCGCGCGCGCGCGCGCGCGCGCGCGCGTGTGTGTGTGTGTGTGTGTGTAATGTGTAAGTGCTGGTGTACTTTAGATAGTGTAATCATAAAAACGCTTTTTTACGAGCAATAACTGATGAGAGAAAGCTAAAATCGTAGCAAAGATACCAATGATGAGCATGTTATCAATTATGCATGACTGGGGTATGACCGACCCATCCAGCTGACTGTGTGTGTACCATTTGCAGACTATGACCGGGGACTGTCAGTGTTCATCTACTATCTCCGGCAAGGAGCATGTATTTTCACCCGCATCTGTTCTGGTCTGTCTGTCTGTCTGTCTGTCAATAACATTACGCAAAATCTACTTCACAGATTCTAATGAAACAGTTTTCTTCTTGTTTCTTTTTGTCTTAATCTTCTGTGCCACTCTAGTGCCATTACCCCCACGACAGCTCACTCCGGCTCCGAGTCCACTCCCACATCCTGGCTTGTCCCACCGCAGCCCTGGCATCAGCAATCCACAGGGAGCGGTCAGTGTCAAGTCGTCACCGGGCGACCCTCTTTCTTTCTTTCTTTCTGCGTACACAGGATGATACTCCTGCGGACACTGCGGACAGGCATTGGAGTTTTGTGTGTATTTTTTTGTTTTTTTTTTTTTTTTTTTTTTTTTTAATCCCGCCATTAAGGCAGCCATAGTCCATCTCCGGGGAAGGTGCATGTGTAACGTGTCATCCATGCCAACGGGCCAAACTGGCCTTCTCTTCTGAAAGTTGGTGATGGGATTTTACGTGTGTGCAAGATGTTCTGCGTGCGTTCACACACGGAACCTCGGTTTATAGTCTCATTCAGAGAACTGCATGGGAATGGAGTCAGAACCAATGTTAACTCCGAGGGAAAAATCCCCCGTACCGAAATTCGAACCCGCAACCCCAGGATCACGAGGCCGGCGCTCTACCAAATGAGTTATTCTGGCCCCGGGCAACTTTCTAAAGGAGACACTGCACTGCTGCAGATTGACTTCGGTTATGTTCGGTGGGGTCTGTTCTGGTATACGCAGGAAACCACACTTGCTAAGCCCCCTGCTGACGACAACAATTGCTTTGTCACGCCACTACGTCTATCCAGGAACAGTGCGCGTGAACTTGCCAATGCCGGCGACAGCGACACGAACTCGTCCAGGGCATAGACGTGCAGAGGAATTCAAATATGAGGTTACCATGAGAAATAGGCACAGACAACCGCAGAAGTGGAGATTTTTCTTCCTGATCGATGAGGATGAGGATGCGGATGAGGATGCGATGGAATTCCATTCTGACATGACAGGGTTGCACTCTACGCTTACTTTTATAACATATCCCGACGTCATCCAGGCCCTGGGAGATACAGACACCCGCTGTGCTGGTCAGGGAATTTGAACAACACTCCCTCAGACACGCATCCCTTATGCGGATGAAAGTCGACAGCGTGGTTCCAGTCTTCCCAGTTGAGCCCATAACAATTTGAACTCCGATTACGAGCCGACCTTAGGCCGAAAATGCCAACTAATATAAAATGCTCTGATGGGGGTCGAATCCATTACCTCCAAGCCGGGAATCCGCGACGCTAACCACTGTGCCACGACAGCTCTTGATTTTAACGAAACTTGCTAGAAAGACGGAATGAGACCCTAGGACAAAACCAGTCCATTTTGGTGTGGATCCCTAGGGCCGATCCAGTTCAATGAGCCGATCCAGGATCTGTAACACCTTGGTGGATTGTGTGCGCGCTTTTTCGAGTGCTCTCTCCTAAGTACCATCAAATCAATGTGCACAGAAAGATACAGAGAGACAGACAGACAGAAAGAAAGACAGGCAGACTGCGCACAAGAGAGAGACAGGGAGCTGTGAGTGGAGAACGGACTGGGTGGGGAGTAAGGGGTAGTGCTTTGTGAAAACGGGGAAAAAAAAAAAAAGAAAAAAAAAACAAGATGCATAGCATATAAACGTACTCCCAGTTTATCTTGAATACGCGTGGGGGGGGGGTGGGGGTGGGGGACTGACTGAAAACGTCACAATCAAACATGCGACATAAATGTATGACGACGTCAAACATGCGTCATAATGTATTTCGTCACTCAGATATTCCATAAAGAAGAAAAACCGTTTTGGGCCGTAATAGCCGTTTGTAATGGCTATTCTGATAATATAAAACATTGGGCATCATCCGTGACCCATAATGAACATACCTACAATTTTTTAGAAAGACCGGCCCAGAAGTTTTGTCTGGAGCGAGTGGAACACATTTTGATCACGGACAGACACACAGACAGCATTTCTTCGTTCCCATTGTAAAGTACTCCCTGTTCTATAAGAACTGGGAGTGCGGAAAGAAAGAGAGAGAGAGAGAGAAAAGAACAGAAAATAAAGAGAGAAAGAAAAGAAGTACAATTACAAAAAAGGGGAAAATAAAATGGGGGAAAATAAATATACTGAAAAGACAAAAAGACGAAAATGACAGAAAGAAAATCTGACAGACCATAAAATGAGGACAGGCAGCAGTTCACCACAAAACTCATAACACCACGCGACAGGTCAGAATAGCCAAAATATTTATGTTAACAAATCCATCATCGCAATGCAGCAGTCCAGCATTGCATGACTGCAAATCTGCATATTGCATTATCGCAAATCTGCATATGTTTCCTTTATGTGTTCCATACAAGTGACCAATGGGGAAAGGTCATCATTACAACATCGAACAAGAATACAAACTGAGACAAAAATCGTATTTAAACAACCACAAAATCATAGGCATTTTGTGCGGTTATTTCGCCCGAAAAAAAAAAAATCACTCACAACAGGCCAAAGTAGACTGACGACTGAAGAGGTAAAGAAAAGTACATGAAGATAAATGAGGAAATCAATTACGTACGCTCGCAAAACATTTCATTCATGGCAAGCAAAAAAACAAAAACAAAAGCAAAAAAAGACAAAAATCAAACCGACCCAAAGCCAGCGTGAACTAGTGTACACTTGTCCGTAGGGCTGCCTACAAACTGTTTACAGGGCTGTCTACAGACTGTAAGTAGGGTGTGTACAGACTGTAGGTAGGGCTGTCTACAGATTGTAGGTAGGGCTGTCTACAAACGGTAGACTGTAAGTAGACTGTAAGTGGGGCTGTCTACAGACTGTAAGTAGGTAGGGTTGTCTACAGACTGTAAGTAGGGCTGTCTACAGACTGCAGGTACGGATGTCTACAGACTGTAAGTAGACTGTAAGTAGGGCTGTCTACAGACTGTAAGTAGAGCTGTCTACAGACTGTAAGTAAGGCTGTCTGCAGACTGTAAGGCTACAGGCTGTAAGTAGACTACAGACTGTGTAAGTGGGGCTGTCTACAGACTTTAAGTAAGGCTGTCTACAGACTGTAAGTAGGGGCTGTCTACAGACTTTAAGTAGGGCTGTCTACAGACTGTAAGTAGGGCTGTCTACAGACTGTTACAGACTGTAAGTGGGGGTGTACAGACTGCTCATAGGGCCGTGTACAGACTGTTCATAGGGATATCCACAGACTACTCATAGGGGGTATACAGACTACTCATAGGGGGGTATACAGACTGTTCATAGGGATATCCACAGACTACTCATAGGGGGGTATACAGACTACTCATAGGGGGGTATACTACTCATAGGGGGGTATACAGACTGTTCATAGGGATATCCACAGACTAGAAGGGGGTATACAGACTCTCATAGGGGGGGTATACAGACTACTCATAGGGGGGTATACAGACTACTCATAGGGGGGTATACAGACTACTCATAGGGGGGTATACAGACTGTTCATAAGACTGTCCACAGACTGCTCATAGGGGTATGTAAAGACTACTCATAGGGACGTGTACAGACTGTTCATAGGGCTGTCTACAAGTGGTTCATAGGAGTGTACACAGACTGTTCATAGGGGTGTATACAGACTGTTCAAAGAGGTTACAGACTGTTCATAGTGGTGTACACAGACTGTTCATAAGGTGTGTGCAGACTGTTCATAGGGCTGTCTACACTATTCATAGAGGTGTGTTCAGACTGTTCATAGGGGTGTGTGCAGATTGTTCATAGGGCTGTCTACACTGTTCATAGGGTATGTACAGATTGTTCATAGTTCATATACACAGACCGTTCGTAGGGGTGTGTGCAGACTGTTCATAGGGTCTACACGTTCATAGGGGTGTGCAGACTGTTCATAGGGCTGTGTGCAGACTGTTCATAGGGCTGTCTACACTGTTCATAGGAGGTGTGTGTTCAGACTGTTCATAGGGGTGTGTGCAGACTGTTTGTAGGGCTGTGTTCACTGTTCATAAGGGGTGTGTGCAGACTGTTTGTAGGGGTATGGCAGACTGTTTATATGGGTATGTGCAGACTGTTTATAGGGGTATGTGCAGACTGTTCATAGGGGTATGTGCAGACTGTTCATAGGAGTATTGCTCAGACTGTTCATAGGGGTGTGTTCAGACTGTTCATAGGGTGTGTGCAGACTGTTCATAGGGATATGTGCAGACTGTTCATAGGGGTATGTGCAGACTGTTTATAGGATTATGTGCAGACTTTTCATAGGGGTGTGTGCAGACTGTTCATAGGCTTGTCTGCAGACTGTTCATAGGGGTATGTGCAGACTGTTCATAGGATTATGTGCAGACTGTTCATAGGGCTGTCCACAGACTGTTCATAGGGGTATGTGCAGACTGTTCATAGGATTGTGTGTGCAGACTGTTCATAGGGGTTGTGCATACAGGTTATAGGATGTGCAGACTGTTCATAGGGCTGTCCAGACTGTTCATAGGGGTGTGTGCAGACTGTTCATAGGGGTATGTGCAGACTGTTCATAGGGTGTGTGCAGACTGTTCATAGGGGTATGTGCAGACTGTTCATAGGGGGTATGTGCAGACTGTTCATAGGGGTATGTGCAGACTGTTCATAGTTGTATGTGCAGACTGTTTATAGGATTATGTGCAGACTGTTCATAGGGCTGTTCAGACTGTTCATAGGGGTATGTGCAGACTGTTCATAGGGGTATGTGCAGACTGTTCATAGGGGTATGTGCAGACTGTTCATAGGGGTATGTGCAGACTGTTTATAGGATTATGTGCAGACTGTTCATAGGGGTGTGTGCAGACTGTTTATAGGATTATGTGCAGGGTTCATAGGGCTGTCCACAGACTGTTCATAGGGGTATGTGCAAACTGTTCACAGGGGTATGTGCAGACTGTTCATAGGGCTGTCCACAGACTGTTCATAGGGGTATGTGCAAACTGTTCATAGGGTGTATACAGACTGTTCATAGGGGTGTCCACAGACTGTTTATAGGGGTGTTTACAGTCTGTTCATAGGGGTGTGTGTGCAGACTGTCTGCAGACTGTTCATAGGGGTGTGTTTATAGGGGGTGTTTACAGTCTGTTCATAGGGGTGTGTGCAGACTGTCTGCAGACTGTTCATAGGGGTGTGTACAGACTGTTCATAGGGTGTGTAAAGACTGTTCATAGGGTTGTGTGCAGACTGTTCATAGGGGTGTGTACAGACTGTTCATAGGGGGGTGTGCAGTGTTCAGATTGTGTACAGACTGTTCATAGGGTGTGTACAGACTGTTCATAGGGGTGTGTACAGACTGTTCATAGGGTTGTACAGACTGTTCATAGGGGTGTGTGTGTTCATAGCAGACTGTTCATAGGGGTGTGTACAGACTGTTCATAGGGGTGTGTACAGACTGTTCATAGGGTGTGTACAGACTGTTCATAGGGTTGTGTGCAGACTGTTCATAGGGTGCGTGTAGTCTGTTCATAGGGGTGTGTACAGACTGTTCAGGGGTGTCTGCAGACTGTCTGCAGACTGCTCACAGGGGTGTGTACAGACTGTTCATCAGGCTGTCCACAGACTGTTCATCATAGGGGTGTGTACAGATTGTTTATCGGGCTGTTCACAGACTGTTTATCGGGCTGTCCACAAACTGTGTTCATAGGGCTGTCCACAGACTGTTCACAGGGGTGTGTACAGACTGTTCATAGGGGTGTGTACAGACTGTTCATGGGGCTGTCCACAGACTGTTTGTAGGGGTGTGTACAGACTGTTTATCGGGCTGTCCACAGACTGTTCATAGGGGTGTGTGCAGAATGTCAGCAGACTGTCCGCAGACTGTTCATAGGGGTGTGTACAGACTGTTCATAGGGGTGTGTATACAGATTGTATACATTGTTCACAGGGCTCTTTGCAAACTGTTTTACAGGGCTGTCTACAGACTTTGAACAGCTGTCTATAGGCTGTTCAGAGGGTTGCCCAACAGACTGTTCATAAGGCTGTCTACGAACTGTTCAATGGCTGCCATAGACTGTTCATAGGACGATCTGCAGACTGCTCATTGGGGTGTCCAAAACTGTTCAGAGCGCTGTCTACAGACCATTCGTAGGGCTGTCTACGGACTGAATATAGTGCAGTTTAAAGCCTATTCAGTGGGCTGTCTACAGACTGTATATAGTGCAGTTT
>JADBJO010000472.1:468166-478166 GCA_016801955.1 Conus betulinus | reverse complement strand
ATGTATATATGTTAATCTCATGTTAACTAACGTCCGACTGAACTTTGTGTTTTCCGATGATGTGTTGAAGAAAATCATGCTGTTTTCCGTGCTTAGCTCTTTGCCTAAAAATGGTAGGATAACGAAACATGCGCCCCTTGAAACGGATCTTAGATAAGCTGAGAAACTTAGGCAGCAAAAGCCACCGACTTAACTATTTCTACAACAACAACCACTGCCGCTGCTACTTAGTAGTAATAAACAGTCTGTAAATGCCCTAAAAGCGTACAATATGTTACGTAGGGGAGCAAGGGGGAAAAAAGAAAACGAACAAACAAGGGCGTGGGGGCATCTTTCCTCTCTCCCATATACCTCCCCCCCCCCCCCCCCCCATCATTCCACTTTCCTATAGTACAACCACATCCTCTGCTTACTTACACACCCCCCCACTCCCTCTCCCGCTAGCCTGCACCCCCCAAAGCCCTTTATCTATCGATCAAGGCACTGGACTTTGGGGGACAACAGCCTCTCAACGAAGAACCGGGGTAAGGGCAGCCCCCACCCCCACTAGGCCCGAGCCAAGCTTTTCTCACATCTCTATCCTGAAGTCCGCCTCGCCTCGCCTCGCGCCTCCCTTCTCCTCCTCCCGCATACCCCCCCCCCCCCCCCATTCGCTGTCTCTGTCTGCAAGCTCACCCCCCCCCCCCACACACACCCACACACACACACACACACACACACACACACACCTGCAGGTCGTGGTGGTGGACCTGGAGCAGGCGGCGCAGGAAGAAGTGGGGCAGAGGCAGCCCCAGGCTGAAGCCCAGCACACACAGCACGCCTTTCTCCATCTCCAGCACCTCGCTGTCCTGGTACGTGCCCGCCGTCAAGGCACACAGCGTGCCCACCTGCAATGACCACCACACAAAAAAAAAAAATAATTTAAAAGATAAAAGGAAGAAAAAGAAGAAAAAACGTGGTCAATGCACACAGCGTCACTGGGGAAGGGAAAAGGAGAAGACGGACATCAAGGAGCTAATCTGTGAATATGAGGAGGGTAAGGTTGACAATGACTTAAAACGACGACGACGACGACGACGATGATGATGATAATGATGATGATGGTGAAGGTGATGGTGGTGGTGGTGGGTGGTGGGAGGTGGCGGTGCTAGTAGAGGCGACAGAGAATGATAATGGGCGCAGTGGTTGTGATGCGCTGAAGAAAACTGTGATAACGATGATGATGAATCAAAAAGAAAAAACAGAGGAAGGGAAGAAGAGGAGGGGGGGGGGGGGGGTGAAGAAAAGAGGCGGGGGAAGAAAAAAGGATGAAGAGGAGGAGGGATGAGGAGAAGAAAAAGATGCAGCAGACGCAGCACCAGAAGAAGAAGAAGAAGAAGAAGACAAGTTGTCACATTTACACAGGGTACATTTGAAATCAAATTAAATGCTCTGTCGTCTATAATATTTTATGTGGTGTCGAGTGTGTTTCACAAAGTAATACACCTTTATCCGCTACGTTACAATATCAAGAATTTCTCTTCAAGCAAGCAAGACGGTTCAGAAACTGCATATGTCCTCGAGTCAAGTGAATCGGAACATAAACTGATCTACTCTACTCTGAGCCAAAAACAATGTTCAGAGCCTAAAAGATTGGGACAATCTACCAAAAACAACACTTCCATCACCTCTGGAACGGACAAAACTGGGGTACCACACAATATAAAGGCAGGAGGAATGCTACTCACCATGTGCAGAGTCACCCCTCTCTCCCCCACCTCTCCCCCCCCCCCCCCAACACACACACACACACACACACACACACAGAGTTTTCTTCTTACACACACACACACACACACACACACACACACACACACACACACTTTTCTTCTTACACACACACACACACACACACACACACACACACACACACACACACACACACACTCTCACTCACACACACACACACACACACACACGCACGCACGCACGCACGCACGCACGCACGCGCGCACGCACGCACGCACGCACGCACATCACTCACTCACTCACTCACTCACGCACACACACACACACACACACACACACACACACACACACACACACACACACACACAACTGACCAAAGGGGGGAACCTCTCCACAAACTTGGCCGCCAGCAGGAGACAGGTGATGCCCAGCAGTTGCAGGTGAGCCAAGGGCACGTGCGCACGTGCCAGGTACAGGTCAGTCAGGGTCACAGCCAGCTGCAGGGTTTCGTCCTCCAGCTGCTCGTGAGTCTGGCAGCACGCTTGAGAACCGTGTCACACACTGACCCCCGTGACCATCGTGACGTGGCCTCAGTCAGCACGCGTCTTACCTCCCCTTACCTATGTGCGGCGACCTCGTGCAACACACTGACCCCTCTACTGCCATTAAGTGACCTCAGCAGCACACTGACCCCTCTACTGCCATGTAGTGACCTCAGCAACACACGTTCTACTGCCATGACCTCAGCAACACACTGATCGTTACTGCCATGTAGTGACCTCAGCAACACACTGATCGTTCTACTGCCATGTAGTGACCTCAGCAACACACTGATCGTTCTACTGCCATGTAGTGACCTCATGCAACACTGATCGTTCTACTGCCATGTAGTGACTCAGCAAAGCACTGATCGTTCTACTGCAATGTAGTGACCTCATGCAACACACTGATCGTTCTACTGCCATGTAGTGACCTCAGCAAAGCACTGATCGTTCTACTGCCATGAAGTGACCTCATGCAACACACTGATCGTTCTACTGCCATGTAGTGACCTCATGCAACACACTGATCGTTCTACTGCCATGTAGTGACCTCAGCAACACACTGAGAGTTTCTACTGCAATGTAGTGACCTCATGCAACACACTGATCGTTCTACTGCCATGTAGTGACCTCAGCAACACACTGAGAGTTCTACTGCCATGTAGTGACCTCATGCAACACACTGATCGTTCTACTGCCATGTAGTGACCTCATGCAACACACTGAGCGTTCTACTGCCATGAAGTGACCTCAGAAACACACTGATCGTTCTACTGCCATGTAGTGACCTCAGAAACACACTGACCGTTCTACTGCCATGAAGTGACCTCAGAAACACACTGATCGTTCTACTGCCATGTAGTGACCTCAGCAACACACTGACCCCTCTACTGCCATGTAGTGACCTCAGCAACACACTGATCGTTCTACTGCCATGAAGTTACCTCAGCAACGTTCTGATCGTTCTACTGCTATGTAGTGACCTCAGCAACACACTGATCGTTCTACTGCCATGTAGTGACCTCAGCAACACACTGATCGTTCTACTGCCATGTAGTGACCTCAGCAACGCTCTGATCGTTCTACTGCCATGTAGTGGCCTCAGCAACACACACTGAGAGTTCTACTGCCATGTAGTGACCTCAGCAACGTTCTGATCGTTCTACTGCCATGTAGTGACCTCAGAAACACACTGATCGTTCTACTGCCATGTAGTGACCTCAGCAACGCCCTGATCGTTCTACTGCCATGTAGTGGCCTCAGCAACACACTGATCGTTCTACTGCCATGAAGTTACCTCAGCAACGTTCTGATCGTTCTACTGCTATGTAGTGACCTCAGCAACGTTCTGATCGTTCTACTGCCATGTTGTGACCTCAGAAACACACTGATCGTTCTACTGCCATGTAGTGACCTCAGCAACACACTGATCGTTCTACTGCCATGAAGTTACCTCAGCAACGTTCTGATCGTTCTACTGCTATGTAGTGACCTCAGCAACACACTGATCGTTCTACTGCCATGTAGTGACCTCAGCAACGCTCTGATCGTTCTACTGCCATGTAGTGGCCTCAGCAACACACTGAGAGTTCTACTGTCATGTAGTGACCTCAGCAACACACTGACCCCTCTACTGCCATGTAGTGGCCTCAGCAACACACTGAGCGTTCTACTGCCATGTAGTGACCTCATGCAACACACTGATCGTTCTACTGTCATGAAGTGACCTCAGCAACACATTGATCGTTCTACTGCCATGTAGTGGCCTCAACAACACACTGAGCGTTCTATTGCCATGAAGTGGCCTCAGCAACACACCAATCGTTCTATTGCCATGAAGTGGCCTCAGCAACACACTGATCGTTCTACTGCCATGTAGTGGCCTCAGCAACACACTGAGCGTTCTATTGCCATGAAGTGACCTCAGCAACACACCGATCTTTCTACTGCCATGAAGTGACCTCAGCAACGCTCTGATCGTTCTACTGCCATGAAGTGACCTCAGCAACACACTGACCCCTCTACTGCCATGAAGTGACCTCTGCAACACACTGATCGTTCTACTGCCATTAGTGACCTCATGATCTGTCTACTGACACTGCCATGCCTGAACAGACTGACGCCTTTACTAATGTGCACTCACCATACCTCAATAGACTGAGTTTTTTTTTTTTCCTGATGTCCCTTCACCTTAATTCCACATACTGAAACTTTTACTAATGTGCACGTACTATGCCTTAAAAACTGAAGTCTCTACGAAATTCCACTTATCCTAACATAATGAAAACTTTATTTATGTCTACTTACCATGCCTCAGTAGACTGATGTCTTCATTAATCACTCAGCACACTGAAGCTCTTACTAATGACTACTTACCATACCTCAATAGACTGATGTCTTTATTAATGTGCACTCACCATAGCTCAGCACACTGAAGCCTTCATTACTGTCCAGTAACCTACCACAATACACCGAGGTCTTTCCTGATGTGCACTTACCATAATCAAAACACTGAAGGTTTTTACCAATGTTCACTTACCTTAACTGAACACACTGAAACCTTTGCTGATATGCACTTACGATAAATCAAAATAGTGAAGTCTCTGCTAATGTGCAATTAGTATAACCCCATACATTGAAACTTTAATCAATGTTGTATTAACACTTTTTTTTCCTTTTTTTTTTTTTTTTTTTTTTTTTTTTTTTTGGGGGGGGGGGGGGGGGGGGGGGGGGGCTCATTCAAATACAGAATCATACAGCATCCTTTCCTTCCTTTTTTCTTCAGAGTTGCAAGTGCCCTCTCTGTACTGACAAAACTGTAGCGCTAGCTCTCTCTCTCTCTCTCTTTCTCTTTTTCTCTCTCTCTCTTCTCTCTCTGTCTCTATCATTTTTGCCTTTTTCCCTTCCCCCATTTTCTCTGTATTTTGTTTTTTCTTAAAAACAGATAAACATACTAGCTCGTCACGCTGTACCAGCCTGTTCTTTCGCCATCATAACTCAACACACGTAAGTCTTCACCAACGCGTAGCTACTATAACTCAACAAACGGATGCCTTGTAACGAGTAATTACCGAAACCCGACTCTCTCTCTCTCTCTCTCTCTCTCTCTCTCTCTCTCTCTCTCGTCTCCTTACAGGAAGACTGTGTTTGCACTGAGTGGGCGAGATTTGTGGGGGAAAGCCTGTGGAAATGGCGGATGGACAAAAAAAAAAAAAAGCCTGCGTGCACCTGTAGAATCCCAACGTCACGTCACACCTATAGAAATGTACCTGAACTTGGATCAGCCAATCAACGAGGATCCCCCGCATTTGTGATGAAATATCCGGGTTCAACGCCATGTAATCCGGGGGCAACATCGCCCGACTTTCTTGTTCCTGAAAACTAGAAAAGGTGCTCACTTTCGTTCTTCTCATGTCATGAGTGTTCTACGGGCGTGAGGGCGGGGTGCTGGGTGGAGGAGAGGGTAGGATGAGGGGTGTGGGCAGTTTTTTTCCCTATTTTTTTTTTTTTTTATTTATTTATTTTTTTTGGCTACTGGTAGGTGGGCCGTGCACTGACGTAGCAAATGAACAAACAGGGGGCCTACCGTAAATACTGTTCCCGTTATCAGACAAAGAAACACAACACAGCTGTACATTCATGTAGTTTACATAATATTGAAAGCCCGCCGAGTCCCCCCCCCCGCCCCCCCCCCCACCCCAAAAAAAAAATAGTGCAGTGCTATCTATTATCTAGCCCGCACATAACTAAAAGACAAAGAAACCTAAAGCAGCACTACCCTTCATCTAGCCTATGTGCATCTAAAAGACAAAGAAACATAAAATAGCATCACCAAACTCCTAGCCTACACTACACAACTAAGAAATATAAAAGAAAGAACCGCCTATCTACCAGTACTAGCAAGGAAACTTTCTTTGCAAACACACACATCAACAACAACCACAACGACAACACACACACACACACACACGCACGCACGCGCGCACGCACGCACGCACGCACTTTTTTCTAGTGGGTTCACAGGGGGCCTGCCCATCACAGAGACCGGACACGTTTATTGTCTGTTTCCTAATGACGCGCACCTTGCTGGTACCTGCCGTAAGACATACCCAATCCTGCTCTTTCTCCGTAAAGAGATTCCAGCAATGTACGCCCATAGCCGCTCCCCTTCCCTCTAAACGGTGTCTGAGCATTACAGGTCTGCTGGTCTCAGAAGTAGCGTAGACCCATATCCCCCTCCCGTCTCTTTGAAGATAGTCATTAGTAAGTATAGGGCGTGGTCTCATTCCCTTTTTCTTTTGTCTGTAAACAGACACATTTTACGTAGAGAGAAGTTTTCGCTCCATTCCTTGGTAAAGGACATACAGAATACCCTTTCTCTCGAAAGAAAATCATTTTGTGTTGCTGTAGATCCCGCCCGGATTTTTCCTTTGGAACGAAGTTCATTTAGCGTAGGCCTACATTCCATATCCAATGTAATCAGGTTCATTTAGTGCAGACCACGATCCCGTACTTAGTAATGTAGAAATGATTTTAGCGTAGGCCTAGATTCCGCGCAATTACACTATTAAAAAAAAGTTCACTCAACATAAACCAAATTCCGCTCCCTCTCTCGGTATAAAGAAAGCTTTATATACTGTGTGGGGTACATCTTTCTCGCTCTCTAAAAGAGTTTTATTTGTGGGCTTTTAATCTGCTTCAGATGTCTGTAAAAAGTCCTACAGATTCGGCATTTGCAGATGTTAGCACCACTGCGGGTGCTCCCTTTCCTTGAAAAAAACTATTTATGGACATCACAAATCTGCTGACGCCAGAACTAGCACAGGCCCACATGACGGTCCCTTTCTCTGAAAAAACAATAACAACAACAACAACAACAAGAACAGTTCATGGACAACAGGAATATGCTTGTAATGATAGCACTAGAGCAGGTCTACACCCCGATTCCTTTCTCTGTAAAGACAAAAGACATTCTTGGACACTAGAAATTTGCTGATACTGGTCGCGCTAATGCAGGCTTTAAATCCCGGTCTCTTTCTTTGCA
Organism: Conus betulinus; assembly: GCA_016801955.1. Lineage (NCBI taxonomy): Eukaryota > Metazoa > Mollusca > Gastropoda > Neogastropoda > Conidae > Conus > Conus betulinus. Next base: position 470,852 of record JADBJO010000472.1, on the reverse strand, counting down.
AAGAGTTTCATGGACATCAGAAATTTGTCCGGCACTGGTAGCAGCAGCAGTAGCGCACCACTCCCTTTCTCTGTGAAAAGGTTAACTGGCACTGGAAGTTGTTTGATAACAAACAGCACTAGAGCTGGCCTTAATCCCCGTTCCTTTCCTTGTGAAAAGTTCGTGGACATACCAAATTTGCCGAGCAAACCATTTCTGCAGGCGTGATCCCCGCTGTTTCTGAAACAGGATTGCTTAACTAAAGTCTGCTTATCCTAGCACTACTACTGCAAGCCAAGATTCACCTCGTTTTCTTTTACAAATAGATTCTTTTAGTGTCGGTCTAATCACGCCTCTTGAAGATTAAAAAAAAAAAAGACTCATGTGACGCAGGACTATGTAACTGCTCTCTTTATTTGCACAGAGATGAAAGGTGACAAGCCTCTAGGAAAAAATACACACATCGAAGCTTTCTAAATTAACCCAATAAATAAATAGATAGATAGATAAATAAATAAATCAGTAAAATAAAAAATTAAATACATAAATAAAAAAAATCAAAACACAACACATGAAAATAAATAAAAACAAACAAACAAAACATAACCATAGCAACAACAACAACAACAAAATTCCCCTCGCACTCCTCCTCATCCATCACCACAACCATCACCACACTCGACAAAATAAACGGCTGCGTGACCCGTGACGTCCAACGAACACCCCCCCATCAATACATTTTCATCACCACCACGTCCTCCTTCCCTCCCCTGTCCCTTTTCCCGTCACCACCACCTCCACCCCTCACCCCTCACCCTGGCGGCCCACCTTCATGTAGGCGACGATGTCCTGGGCGTACTCCGGCGCCAGCAGGTAGTCGTCATGGTCGTCGATGTCCACCACGCTGTGCATCAGCTGCAGCTCCATGGCTGGCGTCACCAGCACCGGGTGGTCGATCTCCATCGGCTCTTCTGCAACGTCAGGGACACCATACCTTCATGGGCTGCGCTCTTCTGTGACTCTCCACGGTACACACGCAGGATTCGTGCTCCACACACACACGTACGCACGCACGCATGCAGGCATGCGCGCGCTCGCACGCACTTACACACGTACACGCACGCGTGCTCATGTACACACACGCACGCATGCACGCACGCACACTCCACACACACGCTCATATATACACTCTCTCTCTCTCTACTACACACACACACACACATACACACACACACACACACACGCGCGCGCGCGCGCGCGCGCGCGCGCGCGCGCACAAATACACGCATACACGCATACACACACACACACACACACACACACACACACACACACACACACACACACACCACCACCACCACCACCACCACACTATTTTCCGATTTCTTTTTTCACAAACTAAATTTTCACATCTAGTTGAATTACATTTTCAAGTTCAATATTTACCAAAGACTTTTTATGAGTAACACCAATAAACACCAATGTTACCTTTATTTCAGGTGTTTTCTGCTTCGATCAAGAAAGGCCGGATTTACTCATCATAATTTTACCATTGATAGGAAGGAAGGGGTAGGGGCGGGGGTCCCATTTCCCTAAGAATCTCTTAAACAATTAAAAGGTTCCAGTGCTTAGACCCTGAATGCATGGTGGAATCTGAATAACTTGCAACAAAACGCATTTTTAAGAGAACAAGTCAAATTCGTAGACTTTCACAATCCCAAGTAAGTTTTTTTTTTTTTTTTTTTTAAAACTTTTAAGGCCTTAGAATGGGTACCCCAGTCTCTCCGAACATCTCCAATCCTTCCTTGGATGACCGCCAAATCCCCCAACACGGTTTATCTGCGTCACATTAACCCACAGTAAGGCAGTTGGTGGATTGTCGTGTCGTGTAGTATGAGCTAACACCGGGTTTTGTGGTGTAACGTTGTGTTGGGTTATGTAATGTATCGTGTAGTGTGTGCTTACAGCAGGTTTTGTGGTGTGACGTTGTGCTGGGTTATGTAATGTATCGTGTTGTGTGTGCTTACAGCGGGTTTTTGTGGTGTGACGTTGTGCTGGGTTATGTAATGTATCGTGTTGTGTGTGCTTACAGCGGGTTTTGTGGTGTGACGTTGTGCTGGGTTATGTAATGTATCGTGTTGTGTGTGCTGTACAGCAGGTTTTGTGGTGTGACGTTGTGCTGGGTTATGTAATGTATCGTGTAGTGTGTGCTTACAGCGGGTTTTGTGGTGTGACGTTGTGCTGGGTTATGTAATGTATCGTGTTGTGTGTGCTTACAGCGGGTTTTGTGGTGTGACGTTGTGCTGGGTTATGTAATGTATCGTGTTGTGTGTGTGCGGGTTTTGTGGTGTGACGTTGTGCTGGGTTATGTGTAATGTATCGTGTTGTGTGTGCTTACAGCGGGTTTTGTTGTGTGACGTTGTGTTGGGTTATGTAATGTGTCGTGTTGTGCGAGCTTACACCGGGTTTTGTGATGTGACGTTGTGTTTGCGTTATGCAATGTGTTGTATTGTGAGAGCTTACACCGGTTTTGTGGAGTGACGTTGTGCTTGGTTATGTGATACTGTGTCGGGATGGTGCGATGTTGAGTTGCGCTGTAACAGCGTTGTAATGGATCGCGTTGCAATGCTATTAGTGTGTTCTGATGTGGCGTGATGCGTGACTTTCTCGTGTTAAGATACCTTCGGCGCCAAATTTCGGCTTCTTA
>JADBJO010000472.1:428166-465666 GCA_016801955.1 Conus betulinus | reverse complement strand
CCGGGAACCGAGCGTTTGCTAGCCATGCTGACATCTTCAGCTGCAGCCATGACGTCACTACAAAGTATTACGAAGCTGTTGGTTTGAAGGAATGCCCACACTGGCTGAAACGAACTGATGATTAAACTGACGGACCACACACACACACACACACACACACACACACACACACACACACACACACACACACACACGCACACACACACACACACACACACAATTCTCTTGATTTATGAAGATAACTGATAAGCACTGATGCGCTTTATTATATCCAGAGAGAGAGAGAGAGAGAGAGAGAGAGAGAGAGAGAGGAGGGTGGAGGGGGGGGGGGGATCTTCGTGAAATTGTCACTTTGTACTAAAAAACAGGACCTGTAGAACAAAGGATCAAACCACTTCTGCGCGTATACCAAACTGCACGCGAACATACACAAACGTAGATATTAAAAATGCTCTCGGCCCATACAGACGATGCAATCTGTGAATGCGAGTCAAATGGATGCGTGTTGTCAAACAAAAGCATTGTCCTACCACTACAAACTATTGATAATTGCCACTCTCTGTCAGAAAAAAAGCACGAAGCAAGCAGGTCTCTGAAACGGCGAAAAAAAAAAGTGAAACTCACGGTTAAAGAATAAACTTCTTCAATCGATAAACTGCAAATTATGCTCTTTCGTCGTGGGAAATAATAAGCTGGCCCGGTTGTTCCAAGAAACACGCACCCACCTGTTTCCATTCCTCGTTGAGACTGACTGTCCAGAAATCTTCCCAAAGAGACTTGCTACTTTCAAGTGCAGAATAATAAGGATCAATAAATACATACGCACACAAACGGAGAAACAAATGAATAAATAAACAGATACATAAATAAAGGAATAAACCAAATTTCCGTCAGGTCACAACTGTTGAGGTCAATGAATAGCCTGATCTACATGCACAGACATAAAGAGGGGAAACTGCATCCATCACGCCTGGCTAATCTTGTACAGATACGGGGAGTCTTGGAACGTGTCTCTGTCCATCAAGTAGTGCCAGTCAAGCCCATCAAGCCTGTCTGTCACTCTGCCTGCCGTTCAAGAGGAAACTGACAACTCGATCTCTTCGGGACCTGCTCCAGCCTCTCGACGATGCTCTTCAGTCTGTTACACGGAGATCCCTACATTAAGTATATGGACCTACATAGGCTAAATCGTGTGTGTGTGTGTGTGTGTGTGTGTGTGTGTGTGTGTGTGTGTGTGTGTGTGTTCAACGAAATTCAGCTTGCGCGTCAAAAATGCAAGATAGATAGAAAGAGACACAGACAGATAGATAAAGGAATAGACAGATGAGACGTGTGTGTGTGTGTGTGTGTGTGTGTGTGTGTGTGTGTGTGTGTGTGTGTGTGCGTGTGCGTGCGCGCGTGCGCGTGCATGAAAATGCCACAGGTGCACGTGCTAGTTAGCACGTGTGTACGTAAACTATCAAGGCTTTTTTTCAGTATCCGTTAATACTGTTCACAGCAAGAACCTGTTCACACAAAGTGTTTAGAGCAACCTGCCTTTCATGCCGGCGCGAACTGCACAATCGGAGGCCAGTGCGATTAAGTTCTCCACCACACCTTATCTGAGATCGGTATTCATGGTCCAGGACAGCGTGGTGACTACCGCGATAGACTCAGTATAGTATATCACGTGCCTCTCAATACCAATCATCTTACGCTCATGCATTTTTCGGGCAAACTTACAGTCCTACTTTCCACACCAGTCGGGACGCTCAACCACCTTGTTTTCTTTCCGTCAACGGTTAAACAGCTTTCAATGAGAAAACACCCCCTGAGAAATATTCCACAAGTGCTAAACAAACACAACTTTTCATGTTTAAATAATTTGGTTTTGGTATTTGACGGAGAAGCGATCTTTCAAATGGAGTGGCTGGATTATGGCGTCCCTGGATTCCCAAGTCTGCCTAGTTTTACATCTGCACTCCCAACACCCTGGGCATTAGAATATTAATCAGGACTGTAGTTTATGTTATAACTTGATTGTCATTACCGATTTCTTTTTTTCTGTGTGAATATCAGGCCGCCCTCCTCTCATAGTACCACCAACAACAAAAGGCTCCTCTCCTCTCGTGGTGAAAATCGGACCGTCTTTTCTCTAAAGGTGAGAATCTGATGCTCTCCGCTTTAGGTGAAAATCGTGCTGCTCTGTTCTCTGCTCATGGTGAAAACGAGACTGCCCTCTGCTCATAATGAAGATCGGGTGGCTCTCATGGTGAAAATCGAACCGTTCTCCTCGCACTGTGAAAATCGGGTTGCTCTCTTCTCCTTATGGTGAAAATCCAACTGTTGTCATCTCGTGAAGAAAATCTCTGCTCTCATTACAATGAATCTGGTGACTCCTTTGATGGTGAAAACCAGGCTACGCGCCTCTTATCATTAAAAAAATTGACTGCTCTCTTCTCATGGGGAAATTCAGGCTGCTAATCCTCTCAGGATGAAAGTCAAGCTACTCTCCTGCTATGATGAAAAACCAGGCCGATTCTTGGTGAAAATAAGGCTGCTGTCCTGTTATGGTGAAAAACGAGGCTGTTTTCCTCTTACGGGTCCTGAGTGCTCTCTAACAATGAAGTAGCTCATCTGTGAAGATCGGTGAACATGTGGCTGCACTCTTCCAATGGACCAAATCAGGTTGCTCTCCTCCCATGGTGAAAATCGGTCTTCCCCCCTCTCATGGTGAGGACATCTCCGCTAACAGCAACAATAACCTCTTTTTCAGTCTGCGTGTACTGCTGACTTGTCAACGATGGTCTTCTCCCCTCCCCTCTCTCTCTCTCTCTCTCTCTCTCTCTCTCTCTCTCTCTCATGGTGAAAGACATCTCCACTAACAGCAGCAATAACCTCTTTTTCAGTCTCTGCGTGTACTGCTGACTTGTCAACGATGGTTTTCCACAGAAGTGTGTCAGGAGCAACTCTCTCGTGCCGTGAGATCTTCATGCGCATTTAAGTGCACGCTACAAACGGTTTCTTTAAAATAATGTCACCCTGAAGACTAGCATTCAATCAAGGCGTGATGTTATATCGTGCGGCCCACCATGGAGATCGCATCTGACCTGTCCATAGCACCAAGGCAACCTCTTTATGAGAGGAGCAGAAAAACCCCTACTCTATAAAAACTTCAAACATAGGCCCGCAATTGAAAAAGGAGGATATAAAGAGATTCTTTCCATCAAAGGTATGCTCTAAAATGCCAAAGGATTGCACAATCATTTGATTTCTATAAATGTCTTTTAACATTTGACCGAAAGAAGCTCTCGGGCGACCACAGACATCTAATCCGTGTCCTAGACTGCTATCCCAGTATTCCCAGTGTTGGTACCATGATCGCTGACCTAGAATGTCCAGCTCTCCAGGTAGACTGTCAACGCTACAAAAGCTCAGGACTGGTACGATCCTGGTAAACCAGTGCACACTTCACCCAGCGCTGGCTCTCCCTTGGAGGGGTATGACCTCAATTTGTCTGCATTCAGAATCATACCGTGGACTTTACCCACCGCTGCTACCTTTCATAAGAAAGGCAATGACCCGCAGTCCGTCTAAATTCAGAACGACACTATAGACTTTACCCAACTCTGATTTTCCGGAGGAGAGGCCATGACCCTCAGTATGTATTCTGTGCCACATTACAGACATTGTCCAGCACTGTGCCTCTCTATGAGAAAGGCCATGACCCGCAGCATGTGTGCATTCAGTACCAGACTATAGACTTTACCCAGCACTGGCCCTCCAAAGGAAGGGCCATAACCCATAGTATGCATTCTGTGCCATTCTACAGAATTTACCCAGCGCTGGCCCTCAAGTACACGGGCCATAACTCACAGTATGAATTCTGAGTCACACTATGGACAACACCCAGCACTTGCCCTCCAAAGGAAGGGCCATAACCCACAGTTTACATTCTGGGCCACACTATAGACTTTACTCAGTACTGGCCCTCCAGAGGAGGGTCCATAACCCACAGTATACATTCTGTGCCATACTATAGACAAGGCACAAAGGAAGGGCCATAATCCACAGCATGCATTCTGTGCCACACTGTTGACAATACACAAAGGTAGGGCCATAATCCACCGTATGCATTCTGTGCCACACTATCGACAATACACAAAGGAGGGGCCATAACCTACGGTATGCATTCTGTGCCACACTATCGACAATACACAAAGGATGGGCCATAACCTACAGTATGCATTCTGTGCCACACTATAGACAATACACAAAGGAAGGGCCGTAACCCACAGTATACATTCTGTGCCACACTATCGACAATACACAAAGGATGGGCCATAACCCACAGTATGCATTCTGTGCCACACTATATAGACAATACACAAAGGATGGGCCATAACCCACAGTATGCATTGTGTGCCCACACTATAGACAATACACAAAGGAAGGGCCAACCCACAGTATGCATTGTGTGCCACACTATCGACAATACACAAAGGATGGGCCATAACACACAGTATGCATTGTGTGCCACACTATAGACAATACACAAAGGATGGGCCACAACACACAGTATGCATAGTGTGCCACACTATAGACAATACACAAAGGATGGGCCATAACCCACAGTATGCATTCTGTGCCACACACTTTATCCAGCACTGGCCCTCCAGACAAAGATGCATTACTCACAGTATGTCTGCTTTCGAAGTCGCTCTGTAGGTACTTCAAAATCCACCCCCACCTTTTCTAACAACGTGGAAATGGAGTAAACAATTCCCAGTTGCAGAAATATCATCAGACGAAGCATGAACAAATGTGTGTGTGTGTGTGTGTGTGTGTGTGTGTGTGTGTGTGTGTGTGTGTGTGTCTGTGTGTGTGTGCGTGTGTGTGCCTGAGTGTGTGTGTGTGTGTGTGTGTGTGTGTGTGTGTGTGTGTGTGTGTGTGTGTGTGTGCTGATCGGACTGGCCTGATCTGGATGCGGTAAAACACGAGTTCCTGAGCAGTTCTTCGATGTATGTTTTTGTCACTTTGACCGGGGCATCAAACGGCCTCTTCACTGAACTGAACAGTATATGATCCCCTGCAGATCAATGGCCTCTAGATCATGGTTAAGAAAAAGGAACGTTGAGTATTTTCAGAGATCTCTTCACTGTCTCCCCTTCCCCTCGGCTTCTCTCTCTCTCTCTCTCTCATGCACACACACACACACACACACACACACACACACACACACACACACACTCACTCACTCACTTGCAATCCCTTCTGTACAGTAATAAAATGAACAGAATGTCGACTATGGGTGCTTTATACAGAAGACAAAAAAGATGGATTTTTGCAGATGCAGTTCCCACTACATTACTTAAAAAAAAAAACCTTTAAAACTGTATCAATAAAATGGCCGTCCTAGCTACATTCACACAGAATGCATTATCATCGAAGAGTTCAGATATTGGTAACGAACAGTCACAGAACTCACATGTTCCTGCGAACGTGTTGACTTCTGCTACTCCGCTTTCAAGGTGAAGAGCTCGTATGAACTTGGAGCTCAGCAACATGAGCTGGGGAGTTGTTACCCAGCAGAACGAATCAGCAGCATGATCACATGGACAAATCTACACACCACACATACACACACTCACTCGTGCACACAAGGACATGGAGAGGGGCGGCGGTGGAGCGTGAACGAAGGTTCACGCCATGTTTGTCTGAAGGGCAGCGACAGACCAAAGATGTACAGGGGAGAGGATTGGTGTCTGGTCTTGTTTCTCCCGTTTGCCGTTATCGGAGTCCCGTTGGTTCGGGCAGGAAACAAACCACTTCTGGGAGGGAGAGCTGTTCTGTGGATTGGTGTGCCCTCTCATGCAATCCAGTGAGCCAGATTGTTTTCCGCTATTCAGCAGGGTCCGTCTACTACCTGCACGTAGACTTTGCCAGCATATGAACACTCTGTGTGTGTGTGTGTGTGTGTGTGTGTGTGTGTGTGTGTGTGTGTTTTACAATACAGCATAAATGAGAGGATTGCTCCCTGCAAAACGTACACTTTATCCACGCGATTTTTAAAATGAGCAGATTTTTTTTTTTACCTCATTTTTTTTAAGCCCATACTGCAGTGCAGAACGTCATAAGTGATGCGTCAGAGCCTTTCCAGGCAATCGCCTCACTTTGAATTTGCATTGTTCACACACTTTTTCACACACTTCACCCTGAACCGCCTCATTTCACGGTGTTTTGCATTATGCCTCATTTTTACAGGCATGTGTGTTGACAAAACAAAACAACTTGATTGTGCTGCACAGACCTGTAGCAATCCCCCGAAACTGAAAGAAGTTTGATTCCAGTGTTCGTATTTATATAAATCATTTTTTTCTGTCCGCCTCATTCCACGGCATTTTGCAGTACGCCTCATTTGTATCCCTTTACAGGCATGTGTGTGTGTGTGTGTGTGTGTGTGTTTGTGTCTGTGTGCGTGCGTGTGTGTGATGTGATGTGTGTGTGTGTGTGCGTCTGTGTATGTTTGTGATAAGATGTGATGTGCTCTGTGTGTGTGTGTGTGTGTGTGCGCGCGCGCGCGCGTGTGCATGTGTGTGTGTGTGTGTGTGTGTGTGTGTGTGTGTGTGTGTGTGTGTGTGTGTGTGTGTGTGATCGCACATGCACTTGATTCAAGTTTAACGATTTGATTCTATAAGTGCGAAGTGGAGTGGGCAAACAGCTAACCCGTGAACAGAAGATAGACCACCAAGAAGTGGCGAATGCCTTCGTGTGCGCGATAGATCTCGAAAGGTCCCAGACGGAGACACTGATCCTGTCCGCTCTTCATCTTTGGACAGAACTCCTTCGTTAGTTGCCCTGCCTAAGGCCCTTTTAAACACGGACGATTCGCACGTGCTTGCCTTTGAGAACGTGCCATTGTCGGCTGTCAGCTAGCGTGTTTGGCCGGGCAATTAGCTCTCTCTCTCTCTCTCTCTCTCTCTTTTCAGGTTTTTACTTACGCCTACGTATAAATGAAGTAGAACAAAAATTATATCAGCCACTAGAATATTAGCTTGTAAATTTGCTAGTGTAGATCTTTGGGTGAAATCGTTGCATGTTGAGATCATAGGAATAGATACAGTTAGACTCTCTCTGTCTCTCTCTCTTTTACCCCTGCGCAGGTCTTCAAGAGGAGGGGGCATGACCCACAGTTACATGCTGAGGTCATAGGAAGATACTCACAGTTTACGTCCACAAATGTCAAGCAAACCACCACGCCATTCCCACGCTTACAAATCTAACCTAGCATTACGAAACCTCAAACACAAAATCAACACTCTGGTCAAAAACTATTCTCAGAGGTTATACAATTTTGCATTCTCACACCAGAAGTATTCGCCGGTTAGAAGCAGAAAATAACCACCTGAAATCTGAACTCGAACACCTAAAATAAAACTCAGTTTACATCGCACCTAACCCAACACCAAACAACACCACTTGTAGTAGTCATACTGATTCTGCCCTCTCTGCTTTCCCCCACCTCCAACAAGTTCTCCATGCTGCTTCTCGTGAATGAAAAACGGGAGCATGTGGTTCAGAACGACTCTGACACCGACACAGACCGTGATCATGCCACAGTGCAGACAAAATCTTCCACTGCAAACATCTCCCCCAGTCCAGACAAAGCCAGCATTATTATCCCTGATAAAGACACTACTATTCAGGCCACCGACACAAAGGGCTGGAAAAAACAGTCTACAACAGAAACTACTACCACAGGAACAACAAAAACAGTCAGTCAAAGGTTGAGGTTAGTTGCGCAACTCACAACAGTCAGGGTCAGACAAAAGGGCGTACAGTCTTTGGTCAGACTAGTAGCAACAACACATCATCACCTCGACAGCTTCATGCACAACTACGGGTTGACACCGATATCTCAAATGTCATTATTGGTGACTCGACCATACAAAACATTACTTCAAGCCTCCTATTCTACTAGGGCAGGAGCCAAATAATCATTGTTACAGCTCTCTCTGTCGATGACCTTATTCGTTGACTTAAACACATCCCACGCAACAACATACAACAAAAATCATATTTTACGTTGGAATAAACACGTGCAAGCATACATCAATCACGGAAAACACATGGACACAGCTGATGAAAAACATCAAAAACGATTTTCCTCACGCCAGGCTGTTGACTTCCTCCATCATCCTCCCAGTGGGACAGAACCCCCCTGAAAAAGACCGTCCATCTCCAAACTTGACCTTCACAAGTGTGAGCCAAAGAAAACACGGTCTATGCCAACCACACACCCCTTTTCATCACCGAAAGCGGAGATCCGTGCAAGGACATGTACACTGATCTCCTCCACCCCAGCCCCAAAGGCACAGACAGGTTGGCTTACGGTCTTAAATACGCTGACCCAAGATACTGCAGACTACCGCTGCTGAGGACGCTCATTCTACAAGCATGAGGCGAGAGCTGGATGCAGTCCTCGCACACCCCAGCCTCCCAACCACAATATGAACACCAAAGAGACACTGGTTTCACTTGGTGTTCATCACCACAGCAGCCCTCAGGACTCCATGCTGCCCCCAGGACAACGACCACCTCCAAAGCCTGGACCAACAGATGGGTCTATTCCCATCTGCCACCTCTGGTGAAATCCAGTCTCCCGTCTTCCACCTGCGGCAACCCAATATCTACCTTCCCATGCCCTGCCTCTGGCGGTCCACCTTCCTACTTTCTGCCTCCGCCCTGCAAAGTAGTATCATTCCATAACTGTTCTCTGCCATCATTTCACGTTCCTTTCCTACCCCGCAATGTGTCTTCAAGACATAAGTAAAAGACATACCAACAGCATCATTTATGTTTACAATATCGACAGACACCATGCTATTATTATCGATGCCCTTTTTACAAGATTGAATGGCTCTTCGCGCTCCAAGAAATTCCTTCTCCCCTACCCACGCATTGATCAGTACAAAACAAGCCTGGCTTACTTCGAACCACCCCTCTTACCCCTCTCCCTACCTTCCGTCCTCTCTCCCTCTCAACCCCCCCCCCCCCCCCCCCCCCCCCCCCCCCCCCCCCCTCCGTTTCGTTTGTTCTATTTTTGTTTTAATGTAACCTTTTGTTCCCGTACCCACCGTTTTCATTGTGGTCTTTTCTTTAATGTAATGTTCTGACTTCGCTTTACATACTTCTTTATTCAAGTCTTCCAGCTTTGTTATATAAAATGTCTCAGTCTAGTCACCATCGTAGTAATGCAAGTTTCTGCGTACTGGTCTTTCAGCTGAATTTGTCATGTTGGGCCCTAGGCTTGTAATGCATGCTTCACTGGCAATCTAATGCAAACGTAATTACATCGGCAATCTGTCGACTTTAAAACGCAAGTGTTTGTGAAATGGTCTTCTAAACATGTAAGCCTCTTTACCATGGGATTTGCTGCTTCTTCACTCAGTAATTTGACATCGTCATTCTTCCGTCATTATCATTACTAATCCATTTCTGCTTCTTCTTCACCGTGAATTTGGGATTGGTCATTCCAGCTTTTTTTTCCGTTTTTTTTTTTTTTTTTTTTTTTTTTTTTTTTTGTTTTTCTTCTACATACTCTTTTGATTTGCCCATCCACGTTTCTTTAATTTCAGTTTTCTGACCTGGACATTCCTGCTTTTTTTTTTTTTTTTAACTCTACATTCTAACTTGGTAATTCCTGTTTCTTAACTGTGTTTTCCGCCCTTGTCGTCCCTGCTTTTTCACTTTGTCACACAACGTAGTCATTCTTGCTTTTAGTCTTTCTTTTCTCTCTCTCTCTCTCGTCTCTTGATTTACTCGTTCCTGCTCCTGCACTGTGTCTTTTGACTTTGTCACTCCCGCTTCTTTGCTGTATCTTTTGGGATGTCTTTTCTTTTTTTTTTTCATGCATCTCCAAACTTACACGTTCATGCATTCTTTCATTGTCATCTACCTGGTTATTCCTAATTATTTAGTGTTTTAACATGGCAGTGGCGTTTAGAGATATTTTGAATTGGAGCGGGGGAGGGGATCAACGGGAGAAGGGCGGGGGAGGGGCAACCTGAACTGACAAAAACGTCACTGCAATCTTCCAAATTTTTCTAAAGGCAGATAAGGGTAAGGGTTGTGCGTGTGTGTGGAGAGAGATGCAGGGTGGTGATTGAGAATTTATTTTCCAAATGTTCATACAAGCAGGGGGTTCTGGTTAAACAAAAAAAAATTCTTGTAAAATCTGAAAAAAAAAAAAAAAAAATTTTTGTCATCTCACAGTGGTCGATAAGCATGCCGATTGTTTAGAAATGTCGTTATCTCACAGTGCTTGGTAAGTATGCCGACTGTTTAAAAAATGTCATCTCACAGTGGTCGATAAGTATGCCGATTGTTTGAAAATGTTGTCATCTCACAGTGGTCAATAAGTATGCTAATTGTTTAAAAAATATTGTCATCTCACAGTCTGATTTTTTTTCTTCTGGAGAACAATTGCAGCGAAAAATCAAGCAATAGGACTATTCTTCTCCAAGTCCGTCTGCCCTTTTGGCAAAGGAACTCGACATTTACTTGATCTTCATCTTCATGCACAAAATGGTCACAGCATGCTGCTTAGTCTGCTGCCTGATGGTCAGTCAGTCAGTGTGTGTGTGTGTGTGTGTGTGTGTGTGTGTGTGTGTGTGTGTGTGTGTGTGAAGAGAGCAGACATACATTCCCAAACACATCTCCTCTATCCACACACACACACATGCACAAGCCTACATGGGTAAGTGCCTGCTGTCTCTCCCATCTGCATACTACATACATACACATGGTCTGTCTCTTTATTAACACTTTCTGCGAACTTTATTTCTCACATATTTCTGAAATAACAATGTCTGACCACTTGGGGAAACTTGGATGATTTTTGGTTAAAAGCTTTCATTCTTCAGTGCAGTGGACAGCAAATAAACTTTGTTAGTGTTTCTTACAGCTTTTAACATGTGCTCCAATCAACTCCCCATACAAATAACAAACACTAAAAGTCGCTTCTTTGAACAATGATAGTTTTAATTTCACTGACAAACCCTCAAAGCTGAAAAAAAAAAAAATTCCAGGAAAGATAAAACACACACATACATTTGGTTTGGGGGGCAACAGACTGACTGAAACGCACATGAAGCGAACCTCGCCTGTGTGTATCTCACTGTGTGATTAGGCTAAAAGCAGATATTTTGGATGTACTGAAAATTTAAAGCAATGGGTGGGCTTGATAGGTCTTTACTGTCTTGAGAAGAATAACAGATAAAGATCAACAGAGTTCTGGTTAAACAAAAAAAAAATTGTTGTGACACTTCCCCGCCCCCCCCCCACACTCCCCCCCTGTCCTCTCCTGCAGTGAAAATGTAAATTAAATCTATCATTTCATTTTTCCAGTCACGTGACCAGGCATCAGACAGCGTATATTTTTGTGAAACCCTAAAGAAAGAAAAAATAAATTCATGGTTAAAAAGCAGGGTACCCAAATACCTTAACAACACTTCAAAGGTTCAACTGCAGATGCCCCATGCCTCCCCTCCCAGTGCAAATTCAACCAAAATGGATTTGTGTAAAAATTGTCACATATACTCAGGCATCAGTTCTGACAACATGCAGAATCCTGTGACTTGTCCTGTTCTGATTCTTTTGTTAGTGATGCTGACTTTGGATTTTTCTTCACTACCAGTCAGTCATTGCCCAAATATTTGACAGTGCAGACAGCAATATATTCACAGGAATACATGATACAACTCAAAATCATGCAAACAATACAAATAAACAAGCCATAATGAAAAAAAAATGTATGAGTGTGTACGAATGTGAGTATTGCATCGCTGTCTAGTAGAGACAAACATAATCAAAGTGCACATAAAAACCTAAACACAATCTTTTTTCTTGAATAAAAAGCAAGCACCAAATCGGTATGGATGCATGAGTATATATTAGTGCTTGCTATAGTGAATGCTTGTATATGTGTGTGTTCTTTTGTGTGTGTGTGTGTGTGTGTGTGTGTGTGTGTGTGTGTGTGTGTGTGTGTGTGTGTGTGTGTGTGTGTGTGTGTGCGTGCGTGCGCGCGCGCGAGACAGAGAGAGAATGGAGAACGCCAAAAAGGAACAGATAACATGCTCCCTACTGTACAAAATACAACACAACTCTCACACAAGTGCCAGAACATCAATGAACAGTTTGGGTTTTTTTTTTTTTCAATAAAAACCCTTTTAAAGGATTAAGCCAGTGTTGCAATACTCTCCAAACTTGACAGTAAAATAATTAACTGCCAGTGTGACAACCTGTTGAGCCAAAGACTACACTAGAGCAGCTACATCTTGTGATGAAGCATCTCTGCACATCACAAGACTTAGTCTAAGTGACTGGTTGATGCCCATTAGTCAACCTGTCTTTGCTTTCTCTACAGCCCAAAGCCTGGTTGCTTTGACAGTCATGAATGGTATAGATTAACATTTGTTCTCTTCAGACTGTGTGGCATCGTAGTCATAATCAGTTCTCCATTCTCTTACCACTGTCAGTATCAAGGCTCTTTGCTGCAGTTCAGTAAATCTATTGACAAAATCTGCCGTCTTCCTTCGGACCACTGACAAAAACAGTGTTATTTGAACAAACTTGATAGATATAGCACTTTCACCAAAAACTCACGCTGCATAAAATGGTATTGAAATTTACATGACAAATTAACCCCGTTTTCTTTCAGTGAGCTGAGAGTGCATTAAAACTGCACTACTTTAAGATCAACAATTATTGGCTTTGCCAGTCTGCGCACGCATCAGAGCATCACCACTGGCACCTAGTTAGGCCACTGACATTACTCAACTAGTGTTAAAAACAGAATATGCACACACACACACATATCCCTGGTGAATCAAAGAACGAATTTATCTATACCTTTTTTTGTTCATTTCCACTTGTTTAGATTAACAGAATGAAATCATTTAAATCGGTAAGCAGACCTATCCCGTGCCAGAAAGTGAAAAGGGATGCTGATGAACGCCAAGATATGACCTGAAAGACAGAACACACTGATCAGAGTGGTAACAATGCTGATGCCCAAAACAATATCAACTACAATGGCTAAAGGATCAAGCAAGCAGAACAAAGAAAATGCTAAAAAGCAACATCTGAAAAAGCTGGTGACAATCATCAGTTCATCCAGTCTGCGGATCTGGAGGAACTACAAATATCAACCTTTAAAGTAAGACCACATAGTACAAGGGAAATCACGTCAAATCAATGACACAAAAGTTCAAAGCATTCGGTCAAACTAATCTGTCAAACAACCTAAAAATGTGAAGTATGGATCAACCCTTCCCGGATGGAATTAGATAATCATAATTTTCATGCAACAAACACAAATTTTTGACAGTGGAATCTACAAAGCAATGCTTAGAAACTTCAATGTTTTGGGAAGCAGTCTATCAAAAAAACAACAACAAAAAAGTATTCTCTGAATTTCATGCCGGAAGGAATCGTTTGGAACTATTGTGGGGCTCCATCAAAAGCTGTTATGCCACAAAATATCATCAACGCAAGGCAGCTCATTAAAAAAACCCACTGCATCCATTACTTCTCTGGAGCTGCAAGATGCACTAGGATTCTCATCTGGAAACATGACTCAGATTTTGCGCCAACACCTCAAAGTCAGGAAGCGTTACACCTGTTGGGTCACCTGCAATCTCTCAGAGGAACAAAGGTAGGTAAGAATAGCATAGACTAAACAGCTTCAATGCAGACAGGTCAAACCGTGTAAGGGGCATTGTGATAGGCGATGAAATGTGGGTTTATAAGTAGATCTCTGAAAAAAAAAACAACACTCAACTATTTGATTCTCCCCAGCTGAAAATCCACCTGTAAAATTCAAATGCACAAGACCTACTGCAAAGCAAATGGTCTTCTGCTTCTTCTCTAAAACTGGAAACTTGACAACAGTAGTATTACAGAGGAAGGGAAACTGTTACCACTGATCGATATGTAAATCAGCATTTGCCCAAACTGACGGAAGCTTGGTGCAGATGGCATCCGTGCCCTGGAACCTGGGTTATACTGCAGCCTGATGAAAAACGCCCACACTGCTGCTCAAACCTGGAGTTTCAGTGGAACGACGTTCCCTGTTTCCCCCTCTTCTGGCCTGATGCGACGATCCACCTTCCCCTTGCGAAAAAGCAGCTGTGAGGAATGGTGTTTCTGGCTATTGATGATTCCCTAGAATACTCTGAGGTGTAATTTCTGACATACCAAAAATATCCTAGTGTGACTTCATGATTAAGTGGTTTGAGAGAAATACAAAGTCTATATATACTAAAGTAGAATCTATTCAGAAGTTGATCAAACTTTTCTGATATTTGTGTTGCGAGAAAAATACCAAATCCGCGAACTTGCCGAGTGCCACCTGTAGTAAAATAAGCTAAGAAAAAAAAACATAAGCATACATACAACGCAGGAAAAAAATCACTGAAAGCAGTGACAACAAAAAACCAACATGGTGCAGGAAGAACAAAACTATGTATACATTAACATACAGAGATAAAAACAACAAACATGGAGAAAAAATGAAATCAAATGTTGTCATTTTACAAACAGAAACACACTGACATAAACGGAGGAACTTGGGGAATAAAAAGCAGCAAAACAACACAAGTGAAAGTAGGCATTGCCAAACAACTGTCATAAAAATTTCTCTGACATCATTGCAGTATTTCAAGTTCTATAGTGACCAAATCAGATGTATAAGAGAGCAAAAGCCATGCAGCTGATGATTTCGAGACTTGCATAACAACTGCTAAATCAACTACTTAATCTGCTACAAAAAAAAAAAAGAAAGCAAGCTGACACATTAATCATGCTGTTTTATGTTTGTCATGCAAATCTGTCAATGCAGACACCTAATTCATGCTGGTTGAATGATCTTCATTTACAGACAATTTCATTCTTTTTTGCCTTACCAACCAACCAAGCTGGCAGGCATTGTTTCAATGGGTAAAAATTCACTCTTGCACATGAGTACTGACTTACACATGACTTAATGATTCATTAATATGATGTAAGTACTCACATATACACAACACCTTTCAGCCAAATTGATAGAATTTTAGAATGTAAAGTGTGGCAAACTGAATTTCAGCAAACACTTCTCCAATTGAAGGGACTGATCAGAGTAACACTCAGAAATCAGAACATGCCATTGCAACAGTCTAAGCCATCCGACACACATACACACAGTGAACTGTTGTGATAAATATTCATAAACAACTTTAATGAATAGATAGTCTCCAGGGCAATCTGATCCATGTTTCTGCTCAGCCTTGCACAGAAACTGTGCTTCAAATGGCTTTCACTGTGCTTATTACCTTGGCGAATGATGAGACTCTTTGACAGATGTAACCGGTCCAAAGCTAAATTTCTGTTAATGTACATGATAAAGCCACAGCAAATTATTACAGCTTTTCTGACTGGATGTAACTACTACTGCCTACGAACGAAGAGCATATTTTTCATTTTTTACTCTCCTCAGCATCCTTCATGAGGTTGCACACACACACACACACACACACACACACACACACACACACACACACACACACACACACACACACACACACACACACACACACATACACACACCATTGTTGTATTTCATGATGTGATATTGCAATGTGTCACCACAAAATAATTTTCCTTCATGGACAAAATAAACAACATGTGAACTTGTGAACACACACACACACACACACATGCACACGCACACACACACACTGAAACAAATCCATGCTGGCTTTCTCAAAAAGGCAGAACTTACTAAACAGGCCAGGGGGAAAAAAAGATTTGTGCCCATGGCCTTCCATCAAGTCTCCCCATCCCTGTGTATCGTCCACAAGAAATGAACAGACGCTGCAGACATCAGAGCAAGTAACAGATGCTTTAGTGCGGAAAGGCTTCATTAGGCTCGATACTGCTGTCGTCTCAGCTGCAAGGGCAAAAAGGTATATCCCCCAGAGCTGGATACTCCTGTCTCAGGTAACAACCTTCTCAGGCACACTTTTGCATCATACATACAACTCATAGAAAGAAATCAAGTAGTATAAGTATAAATGTAGCCTTGAATCATTTGATGTCCTCTAAAATACATTCACACCATCTCTCTCTCTCTCTCTCTCTCTCTCTCACACACACACACACACACACACACACACACACACACACAGCTTGGTGACAACCCTACAAAAGTATCTTCAATACATGTCCACCAGTCCTCTGACAGCAGCAAAAGTGTATCTGAGAGTAACACCACCACCAACATTTATCACAGAAAATAAAAAAAGAATCGGCAACTGGGAAAAAAATAACCAGACTGAAAATAAACACAAAATAACAGCATCAGCTATCAGTTTTTCACCTGTCTACTTCAGGATGATGATATGCTTTGTTTGCACTTTTTTACGACTCAATGATTCTGCCTTGAAAACATGCGGCATTTCTTTTTCTTTCTTCTTCTCTCTTTCCTTTTTTTTGAGTAGTGTGTGTGTGTGTGTGTGTGTGTGTGTGTGTGTGTGTGTGTGTGTGTGTGTGTGTGTGTGTGTATGGCAAGTGGCAGTTCAATGCTTAGAGTTGCAAAGAGTTGCAAACTATTCCAAAATTGGAAAAGGAATTGGCAGACCTGTTCAAAGAGAGGGGGAGAGAGAAAAAGACAAAGAGAATCTATCATTCCTGTTTAACCCCCCCCACCCCCCCACTCACACACCCACCGTATGTCATATGTTTATAATTAACAGCTTTTAGCATAATTATCATACATTCCTTCATTTGCAAAGAACTGTTTAGGAGCGTTCTGGAGGTCCTACATGATTACTATCTGACCTCATATGTTTGTTGATCCACCAACTGATCAGTTCTGTTGAACACCACAAACAGGAAGAAATTCAGCTCTAATGAATGCTATGTATGCAAGACCAGGGCTGTCGCAGCTTTTGTAACTCATATGTGTTCTCAAAAAAATTTTTCTCGCTTGATTCTCTCTTATAAGGCAACTCGAGATAAACCCAATCTCAGTTACATTTGTAAGAACACATCGTGTGACGTCAAAATCTGTGCAAAAAACTGACAACGTCTGACCATGTGTGACAGTGTCACTGCAATTAAGAGCAAAAAACTTAAGTGAAGAGGAATAACTGGAAGCGCATCAAACAAACTATTTGCTCATCAGCAATTTGAAATCCTTGTTCATTGTGGTTTTGGTGAGGTAGCCTTTTTTCCCCTTCCTTTCTTTTTCTTTAATCTCGGTCATACTCAGTCTTAGCAGAAAACCTGTTGGGTCATAAATATCACCAGAGTCAAACAACTTTCATGCTGGTATTCAGTAAAGGTGAGATACAAAGCAAAAGTTAAATGTTATGTGATTCACATCAACATGGCTTCTCAGCAAGGTTGATGCATAAGGACAGAAATACAGGAGTGTGAAGGATAATCATAGTCCTTTAGTCTTTATATACGATATGTGATAGGTGAAAGTCTTTAGAAATGAATTTTGTTCAAAATGATTTTATATACAGTAAACAAATACATAAAAAAACAAAAACAAGGCATCATTACACTGATCTTAACAATCCCCCAAACTACAATCAGCATCTTATCACTTTTTTCTATCTATGACTATGTATCTTCAAAAGCGAGTGTTGATCACAATGATAATCAGAACCCCAAAGACAGATACTGGTTTCAAAATCAGTGACATTAAGTTTCCTGTAAATTTACAGTTTTATTTCAAATGGGAAAAAAAAAAGCATCTAAAGAACATGTTAAAAAAACAATAACACGAATGCACACACACATGAAGAAGAAAAAAGGCAAATAAGACAATAAATGAACAAAAGACAGAAAGGAAATGGACAAGAAAAAGAAAATACAACTCGTTTTGTTAACTGTCGTCATTAACTGACGAAGTGCATTTCTATCCAAACCATGACTGTCATCACTGCATGCACTCTTACTGTCATAAAACGATAAACTCAGGAAATAGGAACAAAAGTCTTCTTCAGAGAGATAAATAATGTTTATCATAACAATAAGAATTCCATTTAAAAGGGCTTCCACTGTACTTAGAAGTGACCGATACACAGCATGTACCAAAAGCTATATTCTTGTTAGATCTGCTGAAATCATTTTCCCCACCACCATCATCACTATAGCCATAGCAATCAACCAAGCTTCCACTGACAGTTTCAGCCTTTCCTCATCAGAAATATGTAGTTACCACGTGTCAGCTTCAGACAGGATAGGCTCTAGCCCTGCCCTTGATCCTCTGCCGGCACATGGGGCAGTTGCGCAATGGTGGGGAGCACTCGGTACAGCACACTAGGTGGCCACAGGGCAGGAACACGATGGTGGTGGTTGAGCACTCGTGGGCAGCACACTCTTGCACAGGCAGGAACACGATGTTCACCTCCCGATCCAGGCAGATCTTGCACAGGCGCTGCTGCCGGATCTCGCTGTTACTCATGACCAGCTCCTCCAATTCATCTGCAGTGAATGGTGATCAAGCACTGACAAGCAAGTCGTGAAAAGGAAAAGCACGAAAGGATGTAAACACAGTGAAAAATCACTGTAAGATATACAAAATGTCCTGAAAGTCTAAAAAGGGGTCTGCTACATTAATTGCTTTACATCTATGATTGACAACCATATGTCAATGGAAAAATAACACAGTCAGTGTTCCAGCTTCTCTCTGGCAACCAATACAGCTGAAAACAGACCTGTTTACTCTATAACTTCAATTGGTGTACTTTTCAACTAATATGAGCATATTTTCTACAGAACATGTGTACAGATCTTCAACATTTTTCTAAAAGGTGGGAAGGGCGAGGAGGGGAACTTTGTTTTTGTCAACAAGCATCACACACAGCAAAGGGTTGACAGTAGAGGGATACCTGATCTTACAGTACCAGTCATAAAGAAAAAAGGTTTCTCCCAAAACAAATTACTTTCAAAACTGATTCATCAGCATACTCTGGCACAAATTCAGGCTTTCTTGCCAGTTTTTCTTTTCCATATTTCAGAGCTTGTGTTTTTTTGTTATTGTTTCTAACATCATCCAGACGAGAGGTAACACGCGTAACTTAGCACGAGTTGTTGCTCTTTGATTATAGCCCACAAAGATGATGGTTACATACAGCAAGTGCAACTACCACTCAAGAACTTTCGACTTTAGTTTCCATTCAGTCATATTCATTGTATTTTGGCCAAACATGTGTACAAAATATGGCGAAATTGTACATGTAAAGAGGTCTATGAAGAAGACTTTCTCATTAAAACTCCTTACTTTTCAGTATCATGAACAGTATGCTGGTCAACCCATCTGTAAGAATATTACATCCAACTCGTCAAAATTTGATTCTGTGATTGTAGACATGCATGCATTAAAATGAAGCATAAGTTTTTGGGGGGTTTTCTAAAAAGAGGACGGCAGTTGTTTCGAGCACAAACCCCACCCCTTCCATGACTGAACTGAAGAGTGAAACAAACAAACAACAAGCAAGTATCCAGCCTGATGGGAAACATTTAACAAAAGATTTCTCCCTGCTCAGCTGACTGGTCTAGGTGCTGATGCTCTGATGCTATGATGCGTGCAATAAAAGACTGTGAAAACATGTTCTTTGCATACTTTTCATATACTCAACAAACATGTGTACTTTCTAATCGAGCTTCAACATACGACAGATTGACATGGTAGCATTCAGTCACTTGAATGGGACTTTTTTTTTTTTTTTCCCACAGTTGACCAAATAAATCAGAAGACTCCACTCAATACTCGATCGACTGCCTCATCGGAGTTCTCTGTACCTCCTGCAGCAATTGCTCCGTCCTCGTCCAGGTAAGCCATCAGTCTGTCCACGGTCAGCAGATTGCCTTGGATAAAGCAACACATCAATATAAACAACAACTATCGAAACATCACACACGCACCAACATGCACATAACAATACAGATACATAACCGATCATTTTCTGGATTGATCCTATTTACCTCTACTAAAGTAGCCCTAACAGCATACAAGGAGGAATGAAAAAGACAGTATTATTCAAAATAAACATGACATAAAAAGATATTGTGGTATCTGCATGCAAGTTTCCCCAAATTTCTGGTGTCTTATGAAAACTGATACAGAATTTGTGTAAACGTATCTCTATACGAAAATGTGTGTGCCTACAGTCACAAAGATATACATATACGAATTCATGTGTGTGTGTGTGTGTGTGTGTGTGTGTGTGTGTGTGTGTGTGTGTGTGTGTGTGCACTTGTATGCAACCTGTGCACCTGCATGTGTACATTTTGAGCGCATGTAAGTACAAAGCTTAGATGTGTAAACATCAAAACCAGATGAAACATTTGAAACCTCTTGCAACACACATGACATAAATAATGCAACACATCATAGCATCACTAAAATGTTAGACTTACTACAGATACATACAGTATGAATACATAAAGAAAAAAGTTGGTGACTGCAAGACACTGATGACTAAAATCTTTCGTTTTTTTCAAATGGCTAATCATTTAACTTCTTTCCGCCCAGCACTCAACCTGACACATACACTTCCGAGTGGGCATGCCTATTAAAATTCTCTAAATCTTACGAATGCATCAGGTGGTAGTATTGTACATCTGATGATAAAATAATGCATGAGAGATCCACATCTGTACATACTATGACACATGCAAGTCTTTTGTTGTATCTGATCACATACGTGCTTATACAATCCGTCGAGTAAAGAGTGTCGACTAACACACCACTTGGGGGTACTTTATGGACAAATTCTGAGGTCTGACTCATAGTGTTCACAAAGAAGAGTTTCCTGGACACACAGTTTTCTGGTAGCAAGAACAATCATTTTTCTGCAATGTTGTTCAAAATCGAAAGTTGCCAACTGTTTAACAGATGCAGTGACTCGGTTTCTGCAATGTTGTTCAAAATCGAAAGTTGCCAACTGTTTAACAGATGCAGTGACTCGATTTCATCAATGAGATCAGTCTAATGCTCACATCAGAATAGTGACCCCCGATGATTTTTTCATCCCATGCCTGTCTTCACACTGGTCATGACATGAGAAGCAATCACAGCCTTTGATTCAGTGGCTACTGATCACAAAAAAAAAATCTTGCTGGAGACAAGAACTGGCCTATGAATTCACTGAAGAGAATGAGTTCTTCCTCTTCATTACCATTCCCAGTAAAGAGATCAATAGAAGTATGGGTATGTAGGCTGTTTATGTCCATCTCATTTTGTTCAAGAGATTGACAGAAATTGCAGCAGTTTTGTGAGGCACTTCATCTAAAGAATCCTGCACCCACATTAAATCCTTTCCATCTTTCTGAAAAGCAAGTGCTAGTGGAAATGGATTACATGACCATTAAAACATTTGCACTTGTTCAGCTGATTCTCTGGAGTTCTGAAGTTGGCTACCATATAAAAGCAGAACCAGAAGGCCAAAGACAGTGAATCATCGCAGATGAGAAGTAGCAACTCCAAGTGTGACAAAAGGCTAGTACAAAAGTGTTGTCTACTGAAAGATTTGGTAAAGTCTTAGTTTAGCAGTAGATCTGGGTCAAAGTCCCAATTTTAGAGTTCCCTCAATCAACCATCCACCCAACCCCCACCCCACCACCACCCCCCACCTCACTGTCTCACCCCTCCACCTCACTTACCCCATCTTTCGTTCTTTCCATGGAGAAGTGTCTCTATTCACATATAGGGTCTTTTATCAAATGAAAGAAGGAATGGTAGGAAGGGAAAGGATGGGTGGTGGGGCTCAAGAACGGGGACTACAATGATTTTTGTTTACTTTTAATACTTTGTGTTTTAAAAGCAACTCAGTGAATGGTAATGTTGATGTGTACGTGTGTGTGTGTGTGTGTGTGTGTGTGTGTGTGTGTGTGTGTGTGTGTGTGTGTGTGTGTGCGCGCGTGCGTGCATGTGTGTGCATGTGTGCTATGTAGGACAATGGAAGAATGTGCTGATATAGCATTCTTGTACAATTCAGAATTTCTTCAAATCAGAATTTACAGTAAAAAATCCTCCGATGTGTGGACCCTTTGTTTTAAATGTATCCGGAACACTTAATACATTATAGCAACAACAACAAAAATAATAGTTCTTCTTAAACTGTACACCCTTCTGACATGTTGAAATGATCATATCTTTTGGTGTAAATCAGCCCTGATCTTTCAGAACTCTGCCAGTGGATATATACAGACTGAAAGGCCTGAAAATGAAGTTGTTGTTGTAAACAACTGGTCTGAAGTATCCACATAGCATCTGATTACGTACAGGCTGAAAGACTTACAAATGAAGGAGAAGTTGTAAACAACTGGTCTGAAGAATCCACATAGCATCTGATTACGTACAGGCTGAAAGGCTTACAAATGAAGGAGAAGTTGTAAACAACTGGTCTGAAGTATCCACATAGCATCTGATTACGTACAGGCTGAAAGGCTTACAAATGAAGGAGAAGTTGTAAACAACTGGTCTGAAGAATCCACATACCATCTGATTACGTACAGGCTGAAAGGCTTACAAATGAAGGAGAAGTTGTAAACAACTGGTCTGAGGTATCCACATACCATCTGATTACGTACAGGCTGAAAGGCTTACAAATGAAGGAGAAGTTGTAAAACCAACTGGTCTGAATCATCCACATACCATCTGCCTGCAGTCTCTGCACGGCAGCGTCCACAGCTTCCTGGCGGTACCCCACACGCTGTGCAGAGGTGATGGCTGGGTCGACTGTGCGTTCTGGTCCACAAGACAGACAACTCTCCTGGTCACTATGGGCACTCCTGTTTCCAATCCTGCCTTTCCTAACTAGGCACCCATCTTCCATTTTCTGTGGACTTTGGGGTTGTAACAATGCATTGCCAGAAAAACCATGTTCTCTGGGAAACCAAAAAAAAAAGAAAAAGAAAAAATAATAAAATAGAAAAAAAAAAAAAAAAAAGTCAAGTGGGTTTTGCAAACTGAACTCAACAAAAAATGACTAACCCATAGCACAGGATACCAGTCATTTCACCTCTTCTGATTGGCAACATTATCCCCCACACTCTCCAATACAACTGCAAATCTGATCTCTCTCTCCCTCCCACACACACATATACAAACACACACATACATACTCACAAACACACACACACACACACACACACACACACACACACACAGTGTCTTGTTGCTCTTAACATGCTTACCATCAGGTCATAAAGCTTTACTTTTTTTAAAACTGACATCACATGACACTTTCAGCAGGCAGATTGCTTCAGAGTGTGTGTGTGTGTGTGTGTGTGTGTGTGTGTGTGTGTGTGTGTGTGTGTGTG
This sequence comes from Conus betulinus, assembly GCA_016801955.1. Taxonomy (NCBI): domain Eukaryota; kingdom Metazoa; phylum Mollusca; class Gastropoda; order Neogastropoda; family Conidae; genus Conus; species Conus betulinus. Next base: position 442,305 of record JADBJO010000472.1, on the reverse strand, counting down.
TGTGTGTGTGTGTGCGCGCATGCGTGCGTGCGTGCATGCATGCATGGGTGTGTGCATGCGTGCGTGCATTCATGCATGTATGTTATTTTTCCTTTTTTTTTTGAAGCACCATGATAAATTGTCCCAAATCTTTGCTTCTCATTTTGAAGACTAGAATAACTGCTCAGCAAGACTAATTTTCCCCCACAGGTTTCACATAAAGCAAAAACAAGATGCTGAAGGGTTGCTAACAGCTGGCTTTTATTTTTATCCATCGGCACAAACCACAACATTAATAAATGCATAGTTTTACTATAATACTAAATTTAAACACTACCATTTTTCTTTCTGTTGGTGGTAGTGAAAACCTAGATGGTAACTTAAAATCTAACTTTTCCTTGACCTCTACAGAAATTTCTTCCTTTTGGCAATCTGTTCTTTAGTTATACACTGAGGTTAATAAGAAAAAAAAAGACACCAAACACAGGATGAGCAAACACACTCCCTTTCATTTTTACCATTAGTGGTATAGCCACCAGCAAGTCGATTTACCATCTCTGCCACGACTTGGTCCATGGTAAACTGAAATCACAGAACCAGAGCATTCACATGCTTAAGGAACTGTTTTCCATAGTCAATAATAAAAATACTCATTTTTGTGACTATTCCCTTCATATTACATATCAGTAAGGAATATTTCTCTCTAAGTCATCAAAAGAAAAGTATTCATAAAACTATTTATTAACTACTTCCTTCATAATAATTATTACAAAAAATATTCTTCTCCAGAAGTCTTATTTTGTTCACACTGTATCTTTAATTAAGAAAACAATGTTCTTTTCTAGTGTCGATCACAACATTCTTTAGATGAACATACATCCGTTCTTTTATGGTGCCTATCCTAATATTCTTATGATGTCTATTTCTTTTACAATGCCTGTCATTAAGAAAATGTCTAATCTCTTTCATAGCAGTCCTAACATGACTATCTCCTTTATACCTCAGTTATCATAAGATAAAGAAAACATTCTGTATTACCAATCTGAAGCTCTTAATTATGATACTGCTTCACAGCTCTCACCACTTAAAAAAAAATGATGTTCTGAGATGCCTAAAATGAAATCAATATCATAACTATTACCTTCACATTTTGAATCATTCAGTAAATCTTCCTTAGTGTCTCTCATACAATTCTAACCATCTAAACATGCTTTTTGCCTGTCAACAAACATTCTCCCATAACAGCTAGTGTAAAATTCTTCTGCAGTGACAATTATTACATTTGCTTTAAATAAAGAGAGAAAAAAAAATACCCACCAAAAAAAATCATGAACAAACAAACACAGAATTATGAATCCTCAGCAACCCTTTGCAGCCTCAGCCAAAGCTTAGCTGCTTTCAGTGCAGAAAGTTCATATATTACCCTCGCTGCTATGGCTATGAACATGATCCCAAGTTAACCACAGCTAAACGTCATGGGAAAAGCTGGATGGGAAAATGGAATCCTACAGGGTCAGGAAAAACAATCAAACTGGACAAATGATACAAACTCCCCGTTGTGCCTTTATCTTCTGCACCAAGTCAAAGTTCTGCAGAATCTAAAGCAAAAGGATGTCAGTCTTGCCCTAGTGGTTTGCACGGGCAGACTGCGAGGTGAAGATGGGTTTTCCACAAAGAAAGAACTCCCCTTGGATCCATCAGCCCTGTGAATCAGAGACCCTGAGCTAACAGTTGACAAAGAGGTTCTGCAAACACTGGAAGGCTCCTTCCATGACCTGCTTGACTGGCATGAAATGCTGAAAAGTCACTTAGGTGACTATGGTTTAGACTTCAGGCACTCCAGGACTACATATGTTGTTTTTCATGCGCCTGCCTTGGCCCATCCAATCTTGCTGGAAGATGGGAGCGGGATTGGGAGGAGTGGAGGAAGAAGTAGGAGGGGGGGCAGGCCGAGGGGTCCACCTGGAAATGGTGCCTGCACTAAGTTCCTCTCTGCAGTTCATAATGGAAATGTGAAGGCAGCAGTGTGAAGTGCATCTGCAGCAAGAACCCTCTCAGTGAACATCTGAGGAATCGCACAACATTCTCGCCTCCATTCCCTTCAGCAGAATGTCACAACAATGAATGAATGATTAAGGTTGGTTGGTGTCACGTCTTCTCAGTTCTGAATCTTATCCTTCAATCCTGATATTGGTATCGTTGCTGACTGGCTGAAGCCACTACAAGGCTACTGATGCTACATACTACTGTGTTACAGTTAGCTACAAAATCTGGCTAACCGAGCAAACATCTTGGTTTTACAGCTTGCACAGGTTTCTCTACTGTTTCCCTCTACCACCTTCCCCCACTTCCCATCCCCTTTCTCCCTCCTCCAACCCCCCCCCACTTCCCTGGCATACTCAACTGATAGCATGAGTGTCAAAAACCAATCTAGCCTAATTTGAAAAACAAAAGCTGCCCCATCAAACTGCTCTTTTTTTCTTTTTTCTTTTTTTGGGGGGCACACAGGATCTGAGGATGTAAACCTTGCTAGATGAAACACAAAATTCTGTACATATCAGTTTCTTACTTCGCCATTCCCTCTCTTGTTGAAGTCCTCAACAACGTCGATGAAGTCTTGGCCCTTACACTGCTTGATGTAATCACAGTTCTTAAACCAGCGGGCATGTTCTATCCAGGGATTGTCGACAGGTTCCCAGTTCTTCAGCCCCCCGCCACAATGAAAGCAACGACCACAATCTGCATAACCTGCAGAAGAACATCAAGCAAATGAACCCCTCATAAATCTACAAGCGACTGTGCAAAAGGTGTCGAATACACTCAACCACATCTGATTACCTCTGTTAATGTTGTTGCACCCTAGAAACATGAAGAACCGAGAAATCACCACACCATTCTGCCTGTAATGTTCTGATATATATATATATATATCCATGTTGTCTTCAGTGTACTGTAATCATCAATCAAACATCTGTTCATTTTTTTCCTTAAACCAAAGTCAAATTTAGCTTGTCACCATCATGAACTTTCAAAGTTTTTACACGTGCTTACCTGCTGTGGTTTCAGTCCCAATTACTTCTCTTCACCTTTCCTTCATGATCCCTCCTTCTCCTTTGCCCTTATCTTCTCCACCAAGCTTAAACATGCAGAACAAAAAATTTCTCCTCATGCTAACTGGTATCATAACAATCTATTGCATCAGCTTCTCAATGTGTCGACCTTTCACCAGTCACAGAATAAACCACACACCCAGAACCATTTCCTCCTCCTTCCTTTGACCACACAGCAATGCAATGACACCCCTCTTCTCCCACATAATACACACAGCTTACAACATTGTAGAACTAAGTCATTCCAGGTAACCGATATTAAATAATACATTTATTCATAAACTATTAAAAGCAAGAAGAAAAGAGAAAAAATTGAGTCATAAGTTGAGCGACTGCAGGCAAGAAATGAACAAAGGGAGTGAAAGTGGGTTACTGAAAAAGTTACTGAAATGCCAAACAAATCAACAAATTACTCACAAAAGCATTATTGCACAAAAACAGCAAAGTGACACTGACCCAGCTGGAACACACACACACACACACACACACACACACACACACACACACACACACACACACACACACACACACACACACACACACACACACACACACACCTTGATCAATACAAACTGACCTGCATAATAAAATCCCGCCTCAGCCATGGCCATGGGGGTCTGGGTGTGGGTGGAAGGCCAGCTGTGGAATGTCCCCACACGAGCATTGACTGTGGCCATGTCGGTACGCTTCATGGCTTGCGTCATGATGCCAAGCTCCTGATAAGTCACCGTCTTTTGCCCTGTTGTCTCGCTGGCTGAAGGTGGCGACTGGACAACACTGCCTGGAGTCTCCGGCTGAGCTGTTCCATCGTAAATGCGTCTGACCGTGGCATTTCCAGGTGGTAATGGGCCAGCACTTGATGCTGTTCCTCCAGTAGAAGCTCTGGAACCTGTGGCTGACTGCTGCTGGTTACTGGTGTGGGTGCTAGTATCAAGGTTTGTCTGACCACTGGCGGCTTGGTTGTTGCTGACAGCTATGTTTTGACTGGTTGGGTTCCTGCTGTCAGTAGCAACCTGCTGTGGACCTGTGGCTGTTGCAGCTGCTGTTGGAGATGCGGAAGCTTGACCGAGTGGTTGAGCACCAGCTTGAGACTGGGGAATATTTTCACAGACAGAGGGCCCTGATAGTGACCATGTCCCCATCAGTGCTGATACCTCGTCTGGTACAGTGACAGGTGCATTGCTGCAGTTCACCTCAGTAAAGAGAGGACAACTGGGACTTAGCTGTCTGTGAACCACCTCAGGTGAGTCCCCCACTTGCCACTGATCTCGCTGAACACCGCAGAAGTAGCATACTATAGTGCCATCAGGCAGACAAATGAACCCAGTTTTGGCCAGCTGCACTGCAAAGACTGGAAAGTTTGGAGACAAATTGGCAAATGTGCTCAATCGATATAGCTCGAACCTGAAAAGCGCCCATGGTCTTCCATTTATGTTATCAGGAGGCCACTGTCTTTGTGATCGTTGAGCTGACCCTGAGGTTCCTTGAGGCGCCTGCGGATCAGACCCCTGACCCAGGGTAATGTTCTGTCTGCTGACAGGAAACACACACCACTGTAAGTAATGCTGGATCCACAGAACGAAAAGTCTGGAATGTTCCCAGCAAATCAAAAAGTTCTTTCTTCCTTTGTTTTTTCCAGCACACCTTCAACCAGTTCTTGGACTGTTTGTTTTCTAACTCTGCATTTACTGACAACTCCTGAAGTGAATGATGCATGGGGTGAGCAGCACTGTCATTGGGCTCCTTGGCCATAGACTGGAGTCTGAACTTGCCTGTGTGAGTTGATATGGCATCAACCATTTTGTGGGTGTTTGCCTCCTGTCTCTTTTCAGCCTCAGCTTCTGATTCAATTGTCTTCTCAAAACTGTGCTCATCCATCCAAGCATCACACTCAGGAACTGGATAAGACACCATGCCATGAACCCCCCAAAAAACTAAAATCAACAACTTATCCCAGAGGATCACTACGTCATACGCAGTTTGTATTTTTTCAATCTCTCCAATACCTTTATCCCCCTACAGTTCTGCTTCTCCTGTTGATGTCACTAATGTAGCTAGCTTCATTCATGGATTTAAATTCACTGTTGTCACCTACAGTTTCTGGCTTGTAAGCTCCTCGTCTTCGACTGTGAGAGATGGACTTTTGGAGTAAGGCCTGATGGCCTGTCTTCTTTGGGCAAGTCAGGATGTGTATTTTCCGGAGTAATCCTCACAAAAGGTTTCAGATGAAGAGCATCAGAAGCCATGGTTCTCTGAAGCTTGCCAAGTCCAAATCTGTTAAATTACAGCATACAGTGCAATTCAAATGTAATACAAGGATTCAACATGGTTTAAAAGTTACTTTTGTCATTGAAGATAGATAATTTCATTTATGTTACACATATAAAACATACAAAAAATACACACATATATAGATAGATATGGATAGATACAGACAGATAAGAGACAAAATATACATAAATTAGAGATAAAAACAACAAACTCATCAAATATTCCCAACACTTTGACCTTCCAAGGTCTTCCTTAGATGACTGCATCAACATTTTGACCTTCCAAGGTCTTCCTTAGATGACTGCTCAACATTTTTGACCTTCCAAGGTCTTCCTTAGATGACTGCATCAACACTTTGACCTTCCAAGGTCTTCCTTAGATGACTGCATCAACATTTTGACCTTCCAAGGTCTTCCTTAGATGACTGCATCAACATTTTGACCTTCCAAGGTCTTCCTTAGATGACTGCATCAACATTTTGACCTTCCAAGGTCTCCTTAGATGACTGCATCAACACTTTGACCTTCCAAGGTCTTCCTTAGATGACTGCATCAACACTAGTCAGTCTTTCGAGGTTTCCTTTAGATGACTCTACCACCTACAATATAGACCCTACAATGAGTCTAACATAGCAGTCAATGATGTGAGACTTGCTGCAGTGAGTAAATCACCTACTTCAGTAGCACACTGTCCCTGAACATCACCATCGACGAGACGTGAGCATCAGAATTGCAAAAGCAAGTGCAGCCTCTGGCAGACTACACACCAATGTTTGGAATAGAAGAGGCATCAGTCTGGAGACCAAGCTGAAGGTGTACAGATCAGTTGTTCTCCTCACACTCCTCTCTGCATGTAAAACATGGACTGCCAACGGCATGCCAAGAAGCTGAATCCATTCCACACAACCTGCCTCAGAAGATGGCAGGGCAAAATCCCACACACAAAGGTGCTTGACCAGCAGGCCTGTCGAGCATCCACACCACCTGATGCTGTCTCAGCTTCAACGGGCAGGTCATGACTATTCTATGGTGAGCTGCAACAAGGAAGTTATTCCTATGGAGGTCAGAAGAAATGCTTCAAAGACACTCTCAAAACATGCTTGAAAGCCTTTGGTCAACCCTGACACATGGGAACAAACTGTTATGGATCGAGCCAGATGGCGCTACTCTATCCACAAAGGTGCCAATTTTTGTTAAAAAAAAAAAAAAAAAAAAAAAAAAGACAGGCAAGGATCATGCAGATATTCCTGAGGCAGAAGGTGATGAAGAATTTTCCAAGTGCCAGAAAATACCTTCAGGTGGCAGCACAGAGGAACCGAGCATCAGAAGCTGCTGAAATGCCAGTTACTCTAACCTTGCGGGCTCTTATACTGAGGTAGCACCAACCTGAGCATAGGAGTACACCCCTGAGATGGTGCTGCTGAACCACCTGAAAGTGGTGCCCTACAGAGATGTCATTTTTGTTGTGATTTGCTCATTTAGAGAGATAAAAAGGCAACGCTCGGAGGAATGCCTAATCATAGCGCATGTATCTGAATAGGCCAATGTTCACGCCCCTCCCCTCTCCTCCCCTCCTGTCTTCCCCACTAAGGGTATCAGAGAGAGCCTTGATCAACAGGGATGATAAGGGAATGTCCAGCCCCTGATTTTTGGCTTGAAACTGACAGGCACCGCAGGGTGACCAACCCGTCCCAGGATCACAACAGAGGCCATACATCTATTGCTGTTACAAATGGAGGTTAAAGTAGGGAGGGAAGTTGTCTTACTGGACAGAAGATTGAAACTGACAGTGAAAAAAGCAGCTCCCAGGGTGGTTTCCCAAGAAAATCCACAGTAAGAAAAAGATCTCAGGGAGGAACCTGCCAATGGGGTATAGGTTTCTCTGCAAGCATCTCCACAACAGACTAAAACACCTCCCAGTGAGCAGCTGATAGTGTAGATGGCTAATCAGAAACCCATAATGGAGCTAGCCAACAGCTTCTATGCTGATGCCAGTTTGGAAAGAAAGTTCTGAGCTGGATGCTGGATAGGTGTATAGGCTGAATCAGTGAATGGCATCCTCTGCACACCATGCCCATCCCTGGCATTAACAGTAAACATGTAAAGCAGTTTTGTTCCCAACTGATGACAGGAGGTCACAAGGAACCATATCTGAGGCTAGCAGCTCCAACATGGACTCAGTCCAGCTTTGGCAGAGGTTGTGGGTGGCAGCTTGCACAGGAGTCTCACTTGCCAGTGAAGAAGCCAAGGATGGGCATGAAGGATGCCTGAAAGAGGCTGTCTCTGGGGATCCTGTTGCTGTTCTTGTGGCAAGGGAGGAACATGGGAAAGGTTAAGTCAGAGAAACAGGACTGGGACAATCATCACCAAGCAATAAGGCAGACACACAACTAGTGTCAGGGATATAGGAGAGAGAATTGGATGCATGTCACAGTGACAATGTCTCCTGTGTTGAGTCTCCACAAATGGAGAGTGTGAAAAAGGGAGTGGGGATGGGGTTGGGGGGAGGGGGTCCCTCTCAGCTTGCCAGATTAGTATATTACGCATGCATATTCTGTGTTCTGCTGATAACTTCTTCCATAAACTGTTAAGGTGACCAGCATGGACTGAACCATCAGCTAACCAACTTGAAATCTCAACTGGAGAATGGCTGATGGACTAAGTGAAATGCTGAAGTTGATATGCCAAGGCTCAAACATCTCCTTGGCCTATGTGTACCCTTGCCAATTCCCACACTCATCCGTTTGTTGCTGTGAGTCTTGATCTGTGGAATCCCGATCAAAGCTCCCTAAGGATGGGGCAGGCTCCAAGTTCACATTGACCGTAGACTCTTAAGTGGATGCATGTTCTGGCTGAGATGGACGAGAGCCATGGCGAAGAAGAGAAGGAGTGAGATCAATCATTTAGCACAATGAATATTGACAGATTGTCCTGAATCCACAAATAATGAATGCAAGGGGGTTATTACATCTATCCACAAATGATAAATAGACAAGGATGTGACTTAAATTCAGAAAAAACAATAGGTGAAACAAAGCATAAACCACAATGTTGGAAACAACTCTCTGAATTTCTAGTAATGTGATCAAATTCAATTGAGGGCTGACCAAATCTAAACTCTCTAAAAATCTTATTTACTTTTTCATTCACGACTTCATTTCTTTGCTTATCATTTACTTGCATTACAACTATACACGAGTCAAAGCATGAAGTAGTGTACATGATCAAAATCAGTGCTGTCTTAGTCCTTACCTCATGCCGCCAGTTTTGTACCGGTGTGTTGCAAGTGTGCCTACGCATACATTCAAACACTTGACAGAGAGTGAGACACAAATTGTTTTGGCTCTTACTTTGCATCTTACTGGGATGAACATATTAGGCTACCCCTTCTTTCCTCTCGTAGTGTAACCATTAAGAAGTTTTCTTCCTCTGGGTAGATATAAATCCCCTTCTTTCTTCTCGTAGTGTAACCATTAAGAAGTTTTCTTCGTCTGGTAGATATCAATAAAATCCTGTGTAATGCTTTTGGTAGTACTGTTCTCATATTGCATCCTGCTCCTTTTCTACCACCACCTCCCCCTGTGTATTTCTGTCTTTTTTAACACACTGATTCCACTGATCATAGCACCTTGAAGATCTGTATGAAAATATGACCTGACTCCACAGTCCATAAGCCTGTTCAAAAATCTGCCACAGGTCTCCATCTTCAGACTGAGAACACAGCATTGTCAGCTCTTTTCCCATCTCTACAGGTTGAAGATATGTCACACAGATGCCAGCCCATCTGGCACTGGTGCATGGAAGCCAGCCTACATGCTCTAATCCTGTCTCTCACACTTTGACACCAAGAGACAGGAAACATGGCCCACTTCAATGGACCTGCACTGGTCCATAGACACCAGCCCACATTCTCCGATCCTGTCTCACCTTTGACACCAAGAGACAGGAAACATGGCCCACTTCAATGGGACCTGAACGAGAAGCTGGGGATTGGCATCATTGATGAGGCAGATAGTGGACTTGCCCACAACAGTAGATCACCAATTTATTATGGCTGTGACACTTAGCTGTGACACTAAGTCTGCCTGAACAAAAGATACAGCAGCACTGGAACAGTGTCTGGGGTCTGAGTGGAGACCACAGATGTTTGCTGTCACCTTGTGCAGCTGTGCTACACTCCAATCATTTAAGCTAATTACTGTAATCTGGAGTATATTCACACTCAGAATATTAGAGTCTGACCTGAACTGGGTCCCTGAATATCCTAATTCCAAGCTGATTGTGCTGACATCTTGATACCAACTTACAAAAATCCCCCAAGCATATATACACACACATAGTGACATACATACGAGCATCCAAGCAAAAACATGTGCACACACAGAACTACAGCACTGACAAAAACTATCACTTAGGTATCCAAGATATAGCTAGTCTGCTACGTTAAACGCGAGTCTCATTCATTACACCTTCTTCCTATTTTTTTTCCATTAATTTTGCATAGATCTAGTTTTAACCACTGTATACTGCGATTGTGTGACTTAACAATGTGGCATTGGACATTTTGTGCATCAAGTGAGTACATGAATTTTGTTCATTTGTGTTTATAAATGAATAAGAAAAATTGCTTGTTATTCCTAATCTGAAATCAACTTGGAATGTAGCGTTATTAAGCAAATTCGCCATCTGTTTGTTACTTGAAAAAGATATTCTAAATGCAAAATGAATTTACCTGAAGGCAATTTTTACTGAATGAAAACACCTAATAATGAAACATCAAGACCAACACTGAATCTGTAAACATCTATCATACCTTACAGCTAAGCACTACAATGAAAAAGGGAAAACTGCTATTTTAGACCTCTCCTCCTAAACCCCTAACCCACCCATCTCCTCCTCCCTCATCTTTCTTATTTTCCCTATGAATAATTCTCTGCATGACTATCGTAGGGTGGATTTTTTGCTTTTTTTTTTCCTCTCCCTAAAAGCCCAAAGTCATCAAAATGCAAAAGAATCTTCAACTGCTGAAGCTGTCTGCCAACAAGTATGGTGGCAACAATGATGTTCTTTTGTAAAAGAACTTTAGAAGGATATGTACTATAAGTCAATAGTGTAAGAGATTGGTAGGGATGAAGGCTCTAAAAACAAAGTTTTTTCCCCCCACACCTGGTGGCCATTCTAACACTAGGCAATTACTTATACTTAACTCCATGTTGCCGTTATGATCCAGTTTAATAATCATGTATACTGCGGAAGTTGCGGGCAAGCCTTCACTTTGCCAGTTGCTGACACTCGCGCAGCTTAAAATAATACCCTGAATACTGTTTGATTTCACATAACATTTTGACGAAGTTTTGCATCACTTTCTGTAATTGAGTTTTACAAAATTATCCTTTCGGAAAACTTAATCTGGTTCTAGAGGCAGATTTATAATCTCATACCCGTGTAGGTCTGGAACGGGCTTTTGTCCAAAGGCAACTATAGGCCTACGTTATTGTTTTACGTTGCAGCCATAATGATAATCAAGTTCGGTTTCGGGTTCATCAAGGTGCCACTACGTGCAATCAATATGATAATCGTTAGACGTTGGCATATTCTGATCTTTTCATGTGCAAAATACTATTTTTGATGCTCTGACGTTTATATTCATTTACAATCAATAAAGAACACAAAAAACTGGAGGGAAAAACACATAGTCCTAGTTTAAGTTACACAATTTACGGGCACCATCGACACTGGCGCTCTCACGGACAGAACTGCGATCATAATGGCTTCTCTACGTCCTAAGAACGTGATTCAACACAAAGTGGGAGGGAGAAGGGAGTTGGAGGGGCTCTAAACTAAAATACTGCATTTGTTTTGCTAGTGAATTTAACAGAATTTTTTTTTTTTTTTTTTTAAATATGCTTCAGGCTTACCAAATGTCAAGCTTACACCTCCATCCGGAAACAGGCTGTGTGACTTCCCTTTTTCCGTAAGCGTAAGGGGGGGGGGGGGGGGGTCCGCCTAAGGCATCCTGGCCGAGTCAAGAGAGATGAATCTTCCTAAAGCTTGTGGGTTTCTGCTCCTCCGGTAAATACAATCTGAACATTTGCAGACACCTCGTTTTATCCGTGCAATCCACAAGATTACCACTAATAGTAATACTGATACTAATTACTGTTTGTAGTCGTCTGTCCAGCTGTCTGTTTGTAGCTACAAACAGAGGAACCTGGAGAGAAACGGCGGCTTCCTCATCACGTCCACCCCCCCCCCCCCCCCCCCCCCCCCCCAACGACCCCAGCGGTCAGGCAAATGACTGACTGTATATTACTAACATATTACTGACCTGCATGCTGCAGGGTTCATTCGATTCAAGAAGCTGGAGGATGCAATATTTCTTCTTCTTCTTCTTCTTCTTTCTTTCTTTCTTTCTTTTTTTTTTTTTTTTTTTTTTTTTTTTTTTTTTTTGACTGTTCTTTGCATTCATCTATCTGAGACTAATAAAAAAAAAAAAAAACCCCAGTTTGAAGCTGGAACTCAGAAGAAATAGTTTGTGGGGACCAGAATTTGTGTTTTTGGTGTTAAAAGAACTCCACTGTGTGAAAATAAGACTTTTTTTCACTTCAACCCAAAACGTGTGTGGTTTTGTTATTCCAACTGTGTAGCCTGCAACCCTATATCTCGATCAGGGGTAAGGGGTGGGAGTGGCATGTGGGTGGGGTGGGACGGGATGGGGTGAAGGTTGTTGGTGCAACAGGTATGTGATTTTAACTGTCAAGTTATAAACTGATACTTGGACTTAAACCTTGACGCACACACACACACACACACACACACACACACACACACACACACACACATGCGCGCGCGCGTAGTTTTCGGAGAATCCAGACATATCTCAATAAACTTGCCAAGAAAATGATGATTGTCACACTTGGGGAACAAGCTGATTTCTAGTGGAAGCTGATATAAATGGTCACGTAAAATTTGTAGATTTGTGTTTACTTTTTTTCATGAAACAGCTTCTGATAAATTTTATGTATACATCAAATTACTAACCCAGTAGGTGACAAGCTTAAGGATGTACCCAGTTTAATGGTTATCATGAGTCAGGTGTGTGAAACTGAAGATAAGAGTTGCAGGATCAGTGTGCACAACTGCTTAGCCGAAATAAATCAAAATGAAATAGAGAATGTTAAAAAGCATAGACTGAACGATATTTAGTTGCAACGTGAGGCGACTGCATGCGAATCTAAACAAATTTTAGATGTTAGTGATAGCACACTGCCAAAAAAACGTAGACAGCTGGCTGAACTGCAACCAGGAGGAAAGACGCCTCCAACCCAACTCAAAGTTCCCGAAGATCGGACCACCATCCGAGAGATGTCCCTTGGCCAAGGTCTGTGCTCAATATCAGACCAGTGCCAGAGCATCGCATGCATCCTCAGAGGCACCTCGGCCATTACCCAGAAGATCTGCACGGGCCTGCAAGAAGCCACAATGCCTCATCGAGCAGTTGTGAACAGAAAAAGACTCTGGTGGAAGACACGGTGTCATGAAAGGCAAAAACAAATAGACACTGGTGAAAGACCTAGAGCAATTAAGTTATTAAGTCAGACCCTATTTCGATTTCTAGTCTTGGAAGAAATCAACGACTGGAGATAATAGGGCGATGATGTGAAGTGGTCAAATCCCCAGATGTGTGCAAAAGATTTTTGTAGTCTTCTGCAGTCCATTGCCAATCATAATAAAGTCCAGAATGCATGACGACTGCAGAGGTTCTTCCTGTTTGCCATTGGCTCTGCTGTTGTGACTCTGTTGGAGACAAGGCCATTTCGATGTCTCTGGAGTCGTAGTCAAGTGCAAGAAGAAGGAAAAGCTTGCCAAAAATGTTTTCTACAAGAAGAGAGTCTGCAGCAATCCAGGACCAGGGTCTCTCTGGAAATGGTGCAGCCTTCATGCGCTATCCCCAGGCCTTTTGATGCTTGCTTCTTTCGAGACATGCTGCATATTCTTTTGTTTTGTTGATTCCTTTACGTCCATCATTTAGGTACCGAGGAGAGAAAGAGTACAGGGAGAAGCTGAAGACTGACTGCGGCAGAAGACACCGAATCGTCACTCCAGAAAGCCTGCCACCTGGTGATGCAGTCTGGATTCCTGACCTGAAGAAAGAGGGCACAGACATCCCACTCCGGACACCACCATGTACGTCTGTAGAAAAAAGAAAGGAATTATTTTTTATCAGTCGTTTACATACAAATGATTTCTTTTCTTTTCAACGTATGAGTAGAGTAGTCGAGGAGCAGAGGATGCGTGGTACCCGCATGCTATATTGTTGTTCAGCTTAGCTATGACACGAGAAGCGATCAAACGGAGCTTCTATACATGACATTGGGCTTGTGATCCATCTTTGACAAGGGACAGACAAGAAAAATGCTAATAAAATGTTTCCATGATTCGAGTTTTAGCCTACAGCACAAACTGTACAATGTGATATAGACAAAACAAAGTACCTTGGGTCCTCTTTAGACAAAAACAAATAACATTTAGGACAATGAAAACGAAGAACGAGAACCACTTATCTTCTCATATTCGCGCACGATCAAAATGGTCGCCGGACGGAACCTTTCCAACCCAAGAGGTCAAAATACATTGTCTTGTCCTTTACTTTGCTTGTCCCTGTCCTTGGCGGTTAATAACCCCCTCTCTTTCCAAATTTTGCTTCATTTTCCGCCCTAAGTCACTCTGTTTTGAAACAGTACAATGTGAATTTGATGCAAGTATTTTGTTAAGCCGAT
>JADBJO010000472.1:403166-425666 GCA_016801955.1 Conus betulinus | reverse complement strand
GATAAATCAACAAAGTACGTTCCAGCTCTATACATTGAATTGTTAAGTGAGTAAAGCTATATGCTCAAACCGGGAATCTGTGCGAGAAAACATAGCAAAAAAAAAAAAAAAAAGTAAAATGGATTTGAAGAACTTGAGAAATAACCCTCAAAACCTGAACAATACATGTTTAACAGTGGCGTAAGACATATGGTAGAAAGTCTATTAACGGTACTGATCATTATGCAAAATCAAAAGTCCCATAGATTAATGAAGGAGTGATTTGTTATATCAAACATCTCTACTTCTCTTCTCAAATATTTCCAAAATAAAAGCCGGTGATTAGTGATTTCAATTCAACGTTCTAGACATGCTGAGGAAATTTTTTACCCAAGCTGATTCACTGGCAGAAAAGAGAACCAACTAGGTCTACAAAGCAAATCAGTCTAAATATGTCCAAATCTGCAAACCATATTGGCTGTTAGACTGAAAGCTGTCTTACACGTAAGCCTGACTTTCATATGATTCGACGCGGAAGGTTATATACAACTATACACGTATAACCTTACTGATCTTCAGCAAATCTGGATATATGAAAATAATGCTGTTTGGTAAGTTACTTACGTTGTGTGAATATTAACTGAGATAAAAGTTATGTGTTATGGCAATGAAAGTGGTAACACAGGAAAGTGAAACACAAACGATCCTACCAGTGATCGCGGTTTTTATACCTGTCAGAAGTCCGCCATAGCACGTTCGGTCGAGTCACAATTACGGACGGTCGATATGACAAAAATTAATCAAGGGCAGGTTATGCACAGACCGTGAGCGCGGCTTTAATGTACGGAGAGCGAGAGAGGGGCGCTCCGCTAATATTTTTTGGAAAATATCCAGAATCACGACATCTGACCAACTGATATATAACGCAGCTGGCATTCTTAGGACCTCGACTATGAACAACGGTTTAATTAATTAAAATTACATAGATCGGGTTACGCGCAGATCTAGATTGAAGTGACATGATATGGGCATTTAAAATCAAGTTAGTCGTGGGCACCATGACGGATGAGAACACACACACACACACACAGAGGTGGAGATCGAGTGTTGGCGGGAGTCTGTGGCAGTTGGCCGGGGAAGAAAGGCTGACATGCAGAAGTTCTGAAAGAGATACAGGGCACCCATCACTGACTATAGTCTTACCCCCTAGCAGCAAACACTGAACGCCATATCCCGACTCTATTAACAATTAAATAGACAGGTGGTTATGATTCGCTGACTCAATATTTTGCTGCGTAGGCCTACTACATACAGGGGCCTATTGAAAACAGCTATAAGAATTCGTCTTAAATGTTTGGACAAATTAAAAAAAAAAATTGTTAGAGATGGTATTTTGCCTACTTGTCGTTCTATAATGTTAAAAACTTTTTTAAAAATTTCATTCTTTTTACGATATATCTATGGACATAATTGATGTTTACACAGACAATGCGTCAAACCAATGAAACAAACAACATGATAATGATAATTATTATGACAATAAAGGTAATAATAATAATGATAACAACAATAACAACAACAACAACAATAATAATAATAATAATAATGTTGTCGTAGCCCTTTTCGGTAGACCTACCTCACAGCTCTTTACGAATAGAATGCACATTCTCACGTCTGCCCTACACACTTGCGTGCGCGCCTATGCAGTGCTGTCCGAATCGTTTTCCCATCGCTCCTCCCATTCATTTTTTAACTTATGGCTGGTCACATCAAGCCAGTGAGGTAATAGACTGGAGCTGGTGCGCTTGAGTTGAAATACGCAGCCTGACACGTTTTGAACGTGATCATTAACCGAGAAACACTTATGAACTTCAAAGCCAAAGTTATACAATAATAGTGAGACATGTTTGCATTTTCAAAAGAAGGGGTATAAAGCAGAGAAAAAAGGTTCGCAGAACGAAGAAAGATGTATGTTTCTGCTTTAATTTCAGATAGTTTTCTAACGGATGCAGGTTTCTGCTTCAGTTTCATGTAGTTTTCTGAAAGATACAGGTTTCTGCTCAGTTTCGTGTAGTTTTCTGAAGGTTACAGATTTCTGCTTCAGTCTCACATAGTTTTCAGAAGGACACAGGTTTCTGCTCCAGTTTCAGACGGTTTTCTGACAATCAAGATTTAACTTCAGAGACAAGTCAGCCCTGAAGAGATCGGAAAAGACTATCATAACTAGAATTAAAGTCAGAACTGTTTAAACGAGCAAGACATTTATTTATCCACATTAAATTTCAGTTTCAGCGACTCATACATAGACATCAAAACGGGGCCCTTGTCAACAAATGCCCTCAAATCAGTATTTTTTTCCAGTAATCCAGAAATAATTAGCTACTAATTGCTGGAATACTTGATTCATACGGAACTGGTAATTGAGAACAAGCACTTTAACACAATTCGCCGAGGTTTCATTTTAAAACTGGCACACAGTTTTGCTGAATACAGCACCAAGTCATATAATAACTAGAGATTAGAAATAAATGGAAGTCTCCAAGATCATGGACAACATGTGAGCAGAGCAGAAAAAAGTAGTACGACGAATTTTATCATGAATCCTCTATTGGTTTAATGCAGAGGAATCATTTTGTAGTCGGCACAATTCATTTGAATCGAGTCCTTATCGAACATCGAGTAGTTTCTCCATTCCATGAGTCTGTAGGGAAATGGGCAGTTTGGATGTTGGTCCCAGCGTAATTCAGACTCGCAACTCTTGATTGCAAGCTCGGGAACAGGAAGTGTGTGTGTGTGTGTGTGTGTGTGTGTGTGTGGGGGGGGGGGGGGGGGGGGGGGGGGGGGGGATTGCTGCCTCATAGCTGTGGAGGTGAGTTTAACGTCCTGTCTGCCAGACGACCTTAAAGACATGATGTCCCCGAGACCGAAGTCTGTAGTTTGGGTGGCAAGATATCGGTCGGTGGCAGGAGTCTTGGGCTTGGTTCCGGACGGGGGTTGTCCTGTCTGATTCTGGTTTTCGTCCCAGAATGGAGTCAGGTTTCTTTTTTCTTCCGCTGAACTGCTGCCCAGCACTTGGTTCTGGTTGCATGTGTTAAAAATTGGTGTCCACTTTGAGGAGTTAGTCAGCCGACTGTTGGCGTCGGTACTGTTCGCCTCTCCTCGACCTCCCCCCTTCCACGCCCACCATCCCAGGGCTACCAGACAGCCTTCTTCATGCGAGGGTGGCAATGGTCCTGTGCCGCGCGAATCTGCCTCTAAGAGGGAGCAGGACAGACGCGCAGACATGAATGAAAATAGGTGAACGTACCATTTTGTTTTAAAAATCGGTGTTTTGCCTTTCGTTTGCATTTCAGTAGCTGTATAAGACTCCGTCACATCGTCACCCTTCGCACTATCATTTTGCAAAAAGCGCGAGCCCTATTAGTTGTTGATTTCATTTGAAATTTGACTACTTTTGAGTTTTGTGTACACAATAAATACTGTCAAAACTATGCCGGAGGCTATGTATATAGCTACAGTTAGTTGATGAACACCTTCCCACAATGCAGTTTGGATGAATGAATGAGCGACGATGTACGCGATAGCCTAGGCCGAGCTAAAACGAGACGACCACAATACGATAATACGGGAAGCAGGCCAGCGTCTGCTGTGAATGTTAGTTTGTCTGCTTTGGGGTATTTTTGTTGGCGCAGAGTATAAAGGTTAGTCAGTTCTTACCGCTTAGATATTCCCAATGGTACTTTGTTATTTATTTAATGGATTGTAATAATTTCTGTATTTACTGGTTTAGTGTTTCTTCTGGAGTTGACTTGTCGCAGAGTATTTCTTGAGCGGGTATGGTCAGTGATGCAGACGACTTGCACTAATTCAGCTACTGCAGATTGATTGATATCAGGATCATTGATCGATGATCGATGCACCAATACAAGAAGAAATGAGATAGACAAAATAAGACAGTTTGATTCCGGAAAAGTGTGATGATTTTACGACAATCGACCGTGTGTTTTTTGGAAAGAAATTGCTTGGGATCCAATCCAGACTTTAAAAATGCGTTGAAATGATGTGATGTTTTAAGATTTAGAAGATGTTAAAAGATTAAATCATATCACCAAAGAACAAGTGAGCCAAACTAACATGCAGATATCAGAATATGTTAAAATCAACTGACATTAGTCCAGAAAAGAAAATTACACTTAATATGGCCACATAACTAGATGAAGATCCAATGACATTGCTTCTTCCACTCAATGTCCAGAATCAACATTGTGTAATGATTCAGTAGTTCTTCAGTGTTGCAGTTTTGAACACCAGTTATACCCATCCTAATGCTGATAACAACAACAGCAAAACACTGTACCTTTCCCCTTCTCTCTCTCTCGCTCTCTTGTTTTTTCTCAGTCTCACGCGCGCAGGTGCGCACGCGCACACACACACACACACGCATACAAAAACTGTTACTACTACTCGCCAACTAAACTCAGTGACAGGGTAATTTCAGTGGAACAACAAATGTGTAGGTTGGCAACTCGCAGGCAAAATATATGAAAAAAATAGATTATTTTCCAATGTCTGAGTCATTTGGTATTTTGTACTGTTTAAATTTGTCACCCCAAATTGACAGACAGGTGATTTTGCCAAGGGACAGGTAAATAATTTGTCTAGTTGTCCCCTGGGAAGGTAAGAAAAAAATACTGTCCCATCCTGGATTGTAATGAATGGATGGATTGGTAATACAGTCTTCTGATATGCTTTATGTTTAAGAAATTATTCAAGGGTTCAGCTATACTTCTCAGCTGTGCTGAAATGGTGTGTGTTTGTGTGTGTGCGTATGTGTATTTGCTTTGTAATTATGAATAAATGGGAAAAAAAATATATGAAGTTGTTTGACTTGAAAAGATGCATAGGGTGTTGGCAGAAAACTCCAAATGATATGTAATTAAAAAGTGGCTAAAATAACTGATCTTTACCACTCCAAACATGTAAACTAAAGTTCTGGCTTGTCTTAAACAAGACAACAACAAGAACAAAAACCCTGAGTAGCACAGGCATGGATAACTTTGTTTTTATGCATGAGCTTGATAGATTATCGTTATGTATGGGAAAGCAATGGTACTCAACAAATGATTGAGATGGGTTTGACTGTGCGCAGGGAAACAGTAATGTGAAAGAAATAAATTTCATGAATAAGTTATTTTTCATGGAGAGTCGTACACATTCTGGATGGCAGGATTAGTGTCATCATTATTGAATCTAGTGAACAGTTTGATTGTATAGCAGATTCAGTATAGTAGATTCAAGTTACTTGTATTGCAGTTGATATGAGCAGGTATTCAATGAATGCAATTATAAAACTCTGTTTAGATTGGTGATATTGCCGTTCATTCCATTAGAGAAAAAACTGTCGACTCAAAAGTGTTCTGTTTTGTCCATTTTTAGAATCTCAAAAGAAAGTGAAATCCACTTTTGCTTATGTTGTCCAGGTCTTATTGATTTATGTGAAAGTCTTTATGGGGGAAAAAAAAAAAAAGGAAAGGAAAGGAAGGAAAAGTTTTTAAAAAATCCAGAAATTTTAAAATTTTGTCACTGGCATCTGATAATGAGCAGGAAAGTTGAAGTTTTTGCATTTTTCTCTATCAAGCGCAAAAAGGTAGAAATGAAATTATGTTAAAAGGATGGGGGGAGAAGGCGGGGGGGGGGGTGGACAATTCTGTTGATATATTTTGTATGGTTATTTTTATATTTTTTTTTTTTTTTTTTTTTTTTTTTGAAGATTCCACAATAATGTTGTGCATGTTAAGTTGTTAAGATCCAGTCTGATAAAGATTTTTTGTCTGCTCCATTTTCTATAGTTATTTATGTGTTAAATTATGTCTAAATCACTTAGTAACAGCTTAGGCCATACCAATAAAACTTTTGTTTCTTGCATATTGTGTCCCTTAAACATGCACATACATTCATGCATGCATATGCAAACACACACACACACACACACACACACACACACACACACACACACACACACACACACACACACACACACACACACACACACACACACACACACTCAGAGCCACACACACACACACAACATTCAGAGCCTGCCAAGTGATCACACAGGCCATACATTCAGGCTCTGAAATTATTTTGATTTGGCCTCCATGTTTACCTGCGCTGTTAAATGCATGTCTATCAACAGGATGTTGTTCAAATCATTTACAGGCAGAGTTGAATTGCTAAATAACAAACAAAAATTCATTTTGTCCTTTGTCCTGCAAGAAGCATTATTTACAGGTGCATATTGTTTGCATACATTTTTTGCAGACCTGTCCAAATCTCTGCTGTTTCACCAGGCTTTGATGTAGTGGCCTGGCACAAGCTTTCTGCTTGTGGCTGGCCTGTGGCATGGCCTATAGGCGGCACCAGCGCCTAAGGGACCGGCAGCGCAGGTACGATCACTACAGTAGTGATACAGAAGATTATTCTGAGGCTGAGGACCACCATTCCAGGAAGACGTGCATCAAAAGAACCAGGTACGTTTAATGGAAAGAAAATAGAAGAAAATGCAGTGAAGAAGTTTACATTTACCAAAAATTCATTCCACGTTGATTAACCACTTCAGTGCCATGTTTTGTTTTGGTAGTTTGCCCTTATTTGTCTAGCTATTTTTGGCTGTGGAGGGTACCAGTTAAGAAAAAATTCTAGCATTGAAACTATTGCAAGAAAGTATTCGTAACTCAGGTTTTTTTAAAAGGAATGTGAACAGACTATTCATTGATGATAGCTTTAAGTTTATGTAACATGTTGGTTAGCAATAAGTCAACCATAAATGTGAGATAAATGAATTTTTCAAAAACTGTAGGACCATATGTTAAAAAGAGAGTGTAAAAAGAGAAGAATAAAATTAGAAAGTAGAGAAGAAATCAAACGAAATGTTTCCTTACCTTTATGGAAATGATAGTCCTGAATTATAATCCAAAATTTCAGAATTGTACACACATTCAGTTTCGAATTCTTACAGGCATTTTTGTCTTGCGGTCAGCACAGCGTTATTTTCATTTTAGATTCTGAAAAGAAAAAGCAATGATTTGAATGAAAAATCCTGATGAGATAAAATGTGAAGCACACAAAAACAATTATATATATATATATATAAAAAAAAGACTTTTCGGGGTTCTGTGTGTGTGTATGTGCACTGCAGTGTTGGTAGTGCCTGGTGGTGTGGTACACTCTGATTCTGAAGCATGGATCTGGACACAGGGCAGGGTAAGGTGGGCATTTTGCACACTCATAGTCATACACGTACACAGTCTCCTTTCAGATGCCATGCTTTGTGCACACCATGCACTTCCTGCTAGTTGCTTGCTTGCCTGTCATTTGAGCTATTCAGCAAGGAAAGTGCCTTTCCATCATACAAGTTGGTTTGATCAACAATATGCTGAACCAAAGTGTCTGTCAAACAGCTCATAGTAGTGAACTGTACAAGCTCACTTACCTTCCCACCACGTCCCCTCTTCACGCCCATTCTTTACCCCTCTCCTCTGTGGCTTAGCAGTGGACTGGCTATGGCTGGGGTCTCAACTGGGTCAGCCAAGAGCTATATTCAGCCTCTTGCTCTGCTGTCTCCTCTCAGTTTGCATGCTCTGCTTACAATACAAGTGGTACATAGTTATACAACATTACTATCACCACACTTCAAATCGCCAGTCTCACCGTTGTCATCTTCATGGAGTGAATCTGCTGACTAGGCTTTGCCGCACCAAACACTGTAGTCAAAATTTTCGTTCTGGATGATTTTTAGAACTTTTTCATCATTCTGAGTGACAAACTTGCCACAAATCCTCCACTACAGGCCACTTGGGCCAGGCTTGGTTCGTAATCTGCCATTTTGAAAACTTAGTCTCCAGCTCTGAGGGGTGCTATTAATAAAACCCTGCAATGACCCAACAAAGCCTGACTGGGTCTTGCCCCTCATGAATAATTCATTTATATATATTTAGCTTTCTTATTGGTGCCTGTTAGAATCCCAAAACTTGAAAATAGAAACAGAAAAAATTCTCAAACAAGGCAAACGTATATATACGTCATTGGCAAGTACGGTGCACTGTCCTGAAGGTATATATATATATATATATATATATATATATATATATATGTGTGTGTGTGTGTGTGTGTGTGTGTGTGTGTATAGATAGATAGATAGATAGATATAGATCTATAGATATATACATCATTGGCACTGAAGAGGTTTAAAGATTTACTGGTGGTAGTCTGCTATTGGTTGCTGAATATGTTCTGTTGCCTTGTCATTGTTTAATTCAATGAATGAACATAACACATCTGTGATTTGACAGCCATAAATGGAAATTTGTGATATGTATTTTAACTTGATGTGTTGGGCATAACCAGATTTGGTGACATGTCTGTTACTGAATAGTTCCATCGGTCCTCCCCGGTCTAAGCCGTGCCTGGTGAACCGTACTCGCTCTCTCAGCCTGGACAACACCAGCAGCAACGAAGACTGTGGTCCCGAAGCCTGCTTGACGAACAGGAGCTGCAGGTTGCGACGCAGCAGTCTGTGTTGGAAGCCAGTGCCATAGCCAAGGCCGCGGCTGTCACTTCTCACATCCGGGAAGTTGAGTGCTCCTCCAGAACCAAGTCCCTCAACATCAATGGTAATCGCCCCCCTAACCTAGACCTCGAGCCTGCCAGGATGTTTCGGCTGAACAGCCCGGTGGCCCACGCAGCGTGCAGGGGGGACCACTGTAAGGTGATGGAGTGGACGGAGCCCATAGTCTGCTCCAGCCCTCGTCTACCCCCCTCTTCAGGGAAGCTGACACTGGTGGTGGATGACACCAGGTTTCTGGTGATGTGGATCTGTTTAAGGCCCATCCAGAGACCATGCTTGGGAGGTGAGTTCAGTTCGTCTGGAAGAAATGTTGACCTTGAATCAGGTCTTCTTGCTGTTTGGTTTTAAAGTGCTGTGGCAGTTGATTTTGTGTGTGTATGTTTCTCTCTTTTGCCACAATAAAAGTGCCATGGTTAGTAGTGATTTTGCTGTCTGTTTGTCATATGTCAGTTTCTGGTTGCAACTGCTACTTTTTTATTCTTTCTTTTCTGTTTTTTTATAGAATGTCTTTTTGGGAAGTGTGTGGATTGTAGAAAGATTATGCACTCATCTATGTGTGCAAAATGTGTTTGTCTGCACGTATATGTGTGTTTGTTGTGGGTGTGTGTGTTTGTGTATGTGTATGTGTGTGTGTGTGCAGTTGTTCAAAGATGAAGTTAAATAGAGGCACACAAGCCTTTAGATTAACATTATTCAGTCATTAAGCTTATGCTTCCAGCATAATGAATAGTGCATTTCACCTGTTAATTTCACAGAGTACATTGTCAGGTGTCAATAAATTGTTCAAATTCTTATTTAGGTTGTATGTTTATGATTAAAGGTAATGTGCAAATTACTGAAACTAATGAAAGCTAATGGATTAAAAGTGATAACTTTTTTTTTAAAACAAAAGAAAGGAAATGTGGATGGACTTTATGTACTGTATTAGTTTGTCTTCTTGTAAGGCTTTTTTGAATTATTTCTGTTGAAGATTATGGGGACTGTTTAATGTACCCCTACAATCATTAGTGTGACACTGTGTGTTTCCCTTGTTTCTGTTCGATCGTCTTTCATTGTTTTGTGTCTGCAGTTATTTTATCTTCAGTTTGCATACTTTTCTTCTTTTAATGGCTTTAGCCTGAATTTTTTTTTTTTTTTTTTTTTGTTATAGGAGCATCATCTTTTTCAGTAGTGCATTTATAATTGTGTTTATGATGAATGATGAAGTGGGATTATAAAAAAACATTTTTTTGTTGTTGTTGCTATGGGTTGATCATGTCCAGAGTGTACAGTCCTAGATGTATTAATTCCAGAATGTTCACGTCATCGTTAGACTACAATTTTACCCGACCAAACGAGAGAGGGGAGTACGAAGTAGCAGAAGGGCATATCTGCTACTATCTTCAGAGCAATCCTGGTAAGCAATACTTTTGTTAGAGGTGGCAGGATTATCACCATGTTTAAAGTGTAATTATTGGATGATCGTTTTTTGAGTCTGAGAATTGGATTGTTAGAACCACAATATTGTGGTTCTCAGTTTTAAACAATTTGTTCTTGCATAAAAAGTTTTTTGTGTATCCTTTTTGCATTTTTTCTAATGAAATCTGTTTTGATTCTTAATCTGAGCTTATTTTAGTATTTATCTGTCATTAGCATGAACATATAAATTCAGATGTTTAGCCTTAAGGTGAGCTGGGGAATAGGCAGCATGATTGACTAGGCTTTGACAAAGTGCAGACAGAGGAGAGTGTATCGTTAAGAGTCTCCACTAGGTATTCTGAATGGAATGCATTAGGAATTCCATATGATGGGTAGGGATAGCTGCTTTTCAGTTTTTTTTTTTTTTTTTTAACTCATGTTTGGTTTAGTTTTTGAAATTTTTTTTTTGTAAATATTTTTCACACCAACAAAATTGTATAGAGACTATTGGCAGTATTGATTTTTTTTTTTCAGTTCTGTATATTTTTTTCCTTTGGAACATGAGACATCTTTTTTTTTTTTTCGTGTGTTGTACGTGCGCGTACATGTGCACACACTATTATGTAATTTGTTAGTTTTTTTTTCTTAGAGCTACAGTTGGTGTTATATGAATAGAAATAAAAACTATCTTAACAGTTACAGTATTTGTGGAATTACGTTAATTTGCATCTTAGCACAAGATAATGTCAAAAAACTGTTCAGAACTAGAAATTAAAAGGAGACCACATGATTTAGAATTAACTTTTAGAAATGAAAAAAAAACTCAAACTCAGTAACTGAACATAACACAAAAAAAACCACGTCCAACTTTTGCATTGACTAAGTAGAACTGTTTATCATGCTGCCATTTTTGGCATGTTGGCTATTTATCGATTTATTATTGTAAAAGAAAGGAAAAAAAATCAAAAGTGCGAAATCATCTAGAGTAGATTCTATCCCAGAGTTTTACAAATGAATCAGTAAAATATCTTAGGAATGTGTGAGTTTTGAAACAAACTTTTAATAGAATTTCATGTCACAGGAACAGGGACATATTCTTGATAGATTTTAATAGGGCTCTGAATTTGAATGTTGGTTCCAGCATTGTCAAGTTGCTTTGCCAGTTTCAGCCCTCCTTTTCCGTACCTTTAAAACATACACTGTGACTGACACATGACTTGGGCAGTACTCCATTCCAGTTGGTCAACAGTCAGAAACTTGTATGAATATCTTTTCTTTTTTTTATTTTTCAAACATCAGCTATAGCAAGATTGTAAGATGTGACTTTGTGGAACAAATTTTTACATAGTTACATAAACCTTTCAGATAATTGTAAAAGCCTTGAGAAAGGGGGAAAAAATTATCACTATATGGCTAGAGTTTTTGTTTGTTTCAGGAATTTTACAAAGGGGGAAGGATCTATTGTCCACCTTGCATGCCAGTTCATGAACTGAGGGAAGCGTGTGACTATCTGCTGATCCTTTTCAATGCAGACACCATCAAGTGCCAGAATCTGAGTAAGCTGATGCTTCATCCATTTCACAAAGAGAGGGGAGATGCTAGAATGTCGCTGAGTGAGCTTTTGGATTGAATCAAAGAGAGAACAGGCAGAGTTGTCTCTGGAGCAGGGATGGTGAAGGATGAGCATGGGGTATTGGGTGTGAGTGTGTATTGAAGAGTTGGCTCAGGAAAAGTACCACCGCAGGTTCATAGAAAATATCGCAGTTAAAAGAAAAAAATAAGTCTTTGGGATTATGGTTGGATGGATGTGGTGGT
The DNA here is from genome assembly GCA_016801955.1 of Conus betulinus. Lineage (NCBI taxonomy): Eukaryota > Metazoa > Mollusca > Gastropoda > Neogastropoda > Conidae > Conus > Conus betulinus. Next base: position 413,848 of record JADBJO010000472.1, on the reverse strand, counting down.
GGTCTGACTTCAGAGGAAGATACTGACGTCTGCAGGTACTGTGACCCAGCCGGTTGTGTCTTCATTAGATGGCTGAGGAGGTGGTGTCTTGCATTTGTTTTGGTTGAACAGGCATCGCTGTGCACCTAACAAGTTGCTGTGCAGTGTATCCTCTGGTAGTTTGACCATGACAACTTGATAATGATTGCTGCATGTGCAGTGCTGGCTCTGACTTGAAATGGTGTGAAGCAGGCGGGACAGGAAGGGTATATGTGAGTGAGTGATTTAGCTTTGTTTTCATTTGTGTGAACTGCATACCAACGTAAGATATTTAAGACTGGGATTGGTGCACTGCGAGAACAAATTCTGACTTGGGAAATGTTACATTACAGGGTGTGTGTGTGTGGAAGAGTGGTTCTTTGATATGGATTGGTGCTGACTCAAAGGTGTGTGGTCTTACAGGGGGGATGCTGCATGAGCTGTCCAATGATGGTGCTAAACATCAGTTTGAGCAGTATCTGGAAGAACTCATCCTGCCTTTGATGGTCAAGTGTGCCAATGTAGGTCATGCCACTGTGTCTCCTCTTCTTTTTTTTTTTCCATTTCATCCTGTTGTTTCTCATAATGTTTATTTTGATATATCGACAAATGTTTTAGAACTGTAAAATAGATGCATGTATCTCCCTTTTTATGATACTGATCTTTAGGGAGTAGTCGTTCAAGGGTATGTGGTGGGATCACATGGTAATTTCCTGTTGTATTGATGATAAACAAAGACTTCTTTATGCAGCAGGTTTTGTTTTGTTTGGAGCTTTTCTGATGTAGCAATGGAATACTTGAATCAAAGACCTCTTTATGCAGCAGGCTTTTTTGGTTAAGAACTTACTTCATTTAAGCCCCATATTAATGGTACTTGATGTTATTTGTTGAACTGCTACCTTTTAAACTAGAAGGATAAAAAGCATAACAGCAGCATTACTGTAAACAAGGTGAAATACAAATGAATGCACACAACATGGTGTGGTGACTTCTCTCAAATACACAATACAGAACAGACAAGTGAACAGAATAAGAATAGTTTTTGTGTATCTATGTCTGTGTTTGTGTAATGCCTCAGGAAAACATAAATTTTAGAAAATTTGCTTCAGGATTATATGAGCGTTACTTTACACCTTGTTTGTATGTGTATTTATATCTTGCCTTACCTCTTTAAACTACCGATCCTCCTGTCCACCATACTTTTTTTGTGTAACTGCAGATCTGTCTGTATCTGTGCAGGATAATTTTTTTTTCATTTCCTTCAGTTATCTAGGAAGGTTTGAGCATTAAACTGTGGCATTTCAAGAAGCTTCTGTGGGTTTTGTTTGAAATATTCTTCCTAACAAGACAAACGTTTTTCTTTTTCCCACCTTGCATTGAGTTGGACGCAAAAACAATAAGTGACTGTGACATGAGACAACCCACTGAATTTTGGTTAAAGAGGAATTCAGTCCAGATAACTGAAAGCAGTGACTCGGACGTTTAGACTATAAGAGTGTATTTGAAATTAAATAACAGTTATGCAGCAGTATCTTAGGATGTAGATCTGAAAGGATGTTTTCAGTGAATGCAGATCATTTCAGTGCAAGTGAATGATCCTACTAGTCAGTCATGAATGTCCAAAACACACAGCCGGACACATGCACATCAAACTACATGTACTACTAGATTTTCATACAAACTTTGATGCGATTTGAACTCATTGTTTTAGTAGGTGGCCCTTTTTTTTCCTTTTTTTTTCAAGCCAGTAGCCTTTGTTCTTGAGTTTGTGTGGTACGCTGGAAAATTGATTCAGTGTTCAGTACATGTTATGTCAGTGTGGTTGTCAAAAGGCTAATGACCATTCCTTGTACTGCCAGTGCTAATGTAAAATGAAAAAAGTCACTCATCTGCCTGTCTAATATTGGTCAAGGTTAAAGCTTCACAGGGAGAAAGATCTTTGTGGGTTTTCAGATTAAGGCAGCTTAAAATAAGATGTGTATTGGTGTTCAAGATGACGAAGCATGAGCTTGAAGGATTGATCGAGAATTAATCTATCATTTATTAAGTTTCTTATGTGGCTTATTTGAGAATTAATCAGTTAACTACCAAATTTTTTTTGTTTGTTTTTTTAACCAGACAAAGTGAACCGAGTTCCCAGAACCTGTCTTTGTAACTCAATTTTAAGCGCATTGCATACTACAAGCTCAAAATGCTATCTTGGTTTTCCTAACCCTTTCCAAATAATATATGTGGAAACAAAACATACAGTCTCCCTGGCTGGGCAGATATACAAAAATCAGAAGGTAAATGAAAATGGCAGATCAGTTGGGGAAAGCTAAAAATTGTTCCCAGAATGATATTTCAGACAGAGAACTGTGTGAAATGATCTTTTGCTTTCGGGCTTTGTCACTTGAGGCATAACAGTGTGGCACTTCTTTGAAAGTAAGATATGAATGAAAAAATTATGAATTTTGATAGGTTAAGCCATGCAGTTGAATTCAGATCTATAGAAATACAAAATGTTGTCTAGTGTAATCTTTCAGGTAAGAATTATAACTGTGCGAAGCGAAAATGTACAAAACTAAAGTAACAGTTAAGTGCATAGGTTTGTAGCAGCTACTGCAAAGTACTGTGACTGAAGATTTCACATTTGCAGAGACACATTTGGTGATAGAGTACAATGTTGGTGCGAGGTATGACCATTAGCATTGTGTTGATTTCAGCGTGGTGACAGAGAATGTCATATTGTAGTTCTGACTGATGATGATGTCTTGGAATGGGACGAGGAGTATCCACCACAGATGGGGGAAGAGTACACTGAGAGTAAGTCTTCATCTTTATTTTACATTGCTTTAAAGTAGCGACAACCTGAATGGCCTGTGCAGTCAACTAGGCTATACATAATGTGACATGGACAGTCACTTGTATGCAGATCTCCATTCCAGTTTTCACACACACATAGCACACATACACACACACACACACACACACACACACACACACACACACACACACACACACACACACACACACACACACACACACACACACACGCACACACTGATAAATGTATGTCTTGTTGTATTTTGGGCTAATCCTCATTTGTGTTGTGTGTGTTTTGTAGGAGATTTTTATTTGTGACACAAATTCCTTTCTAGATTATAGCTTGATTTGGATTGAAGATTCAGTGCTCTTGATCATTTTGCAGAACTTTTTTGAATTTCTGCTACCTTTTGTCCACTCTGCCCGTGACTTTTTTCTGCATGATTTCCAACTGTTATTCTAGACTAATTGATGGGCTATGCCTCTTCTTTAAGACTGGGTCACAGGAAAGTGTCTACTGCCACCAGCATGCTGGTGTAGCATGGCTGCTAGCCAGTGCACTCAAGTGCTGTTTAATGGCTCAAATTCTGTGTTATTCTATTACACTGAATGTTTAAATTATTTCACCTAAAAAAAACCTTGTGAGATTACAGATTTTACCAGATTTTTAATTGGGTGTGAGGACAGTACAGTCAAGTGACGTAACTTTTTATGATGCTGAAATGTTATCCCATCGTATATCTTTTGATCATTTGTGTGTGTGTGTGGAAATCAGATTTGGTCGTTCCTGTTCTATCACAGCTGTCATATTCAAGAACTGTTTAGCTGTGAAATTAGGACCATTTCAGTACAATCGTTAATTCTCAGTGCATTTTTTTTTTTTTTATTGCTCTCGAATGTTGTAGAAGATGGACAACATTGGCATTAGACACAAGCAGGAGCCTGTTCCCACTGTCAGAGTATGACATGTGATGCAGTGATATAAGTTGTCCTTAGCTGTTCTACCTGGTGTAGAGGCACAGGCTTGATGTACAGAAGCACAAGCAAACAAGCGCCTGTAATCTTTCCTTTGGACTAGTGTTATTGAAAAGTTGTAACTCTTTGCATTCCAAACAGCCCACATTGAGCTAGGTTAGTATGTTTTCAAGAAAGCTGAAATTGCAGTCAGTGCTGGGAGTGATCAAACTGAAAGTTAGAAAAAAAAAAAAAAAACTGCACAGCAGACAATTTGTAGTTCTTTCTGACAGCTTCATGCATGTGCTGACATGTATGCTGATAATTTTGCGTAACCAAGGTCCCCTTTAGAATGATATGTCAGGTAGTTCTTTCCTGCTTCCAGTGTTTGTTATGTGAAGTTCACACTCCATTTTTGCTTTCATCTGTCAGTCAACTGCGCCACATCAACTGTGGCCGTATTTTTGAAAAGGCTTCTGAGCGTGCCAGGTCTTGGTCTTCAGTAGACACAGGGAATGTTTTTGTAATATCAGACCGTATGCATGGACACTAGCAGTCGCTCTTTTTCTGGTGTTTCTTTATCGCTGAATTCTGTAATTTCCCTGAAGCAGAATTCTTGGAACATGGATTGTGGCAGTCTAGTTAAGTAATGACAGAAGGCTTGATACTACTCGGTCCTCTTTCATCCTGATGAAAGCGCTCAGTTCATGTTTTGGTATGAGAATGTTGGTGGCCATAGGCTGTTCAGTCAGGGAGTTGCAAATTACAGCAATATTTTCCATAGATTGTGTGTGCTTCTTCCATAGTTACTGCTTTTTTTTTTTTTTTTTTAGCTATGCTCACGCATACACTTTTTCACACACTTTCTCTCTCTCTCTCTCTCTCTCTCTCTCGCACACACACACACACACACACACACACACACACACACACACACACACACACACACACACACACACACACACACACACACACACACACACACACACACACACACACACACACACACACGTTCCTGGATGGACGCATGCCTGCATGTACACAAGAATGCAAGTTTGCAGGCATGCGCATACACACACACACACACACACACACACACACACACACACACACACACTTGTTGGTTGGCTTGTACAGAATAGAAAAAAAGGATAGTAATATAATGCACAAATTCCCCTGTAAATTTGCAGTTATCAGCAGCACCAGTTTGTACCGTTTCTGTCGGTACATTGAGAACAGGACTGTAGCAAAGCAAGTACTTAAAGAGAGAGGTCTAAAGAAAATACGACTTGGTATTGAAGGTGAGTGGATACTATGGTCATCGCTTCTTTCTTTTCTGTTCTCGAAAGCTAGCGACATACAGTGCAGTGTATTTTAGGTTAGCATGCCAAAATGCTGGCAGCTTAGGAAAGTGTGGTGTGGGGAATGGGGAAGGTATTGCCTTTTGGCCTGTTTCTTCCGCCATTCCCTTTCATGTACATACACAGTCTCCTAACTGTTGTTTTTCTTTTCTTTTTTTTTTTTTAAATCATAGGCATCATCGTCGTCATTGATCATAGAATTGTGTGTTTAGAAAATCTGTTTTAATAAGACACTGTGTGTGTGTTTAAATATCTATTAGCGAGTTGACTTTGGCAAGATGACAGCTCTGATCTATGTAGAGAGTTGATTTTGATGAGGTGACAGCTCTGATCTGTGTAGCAAGTTGGCTTTGATGAGGTGACAGCTCAGATATTGCCCTTTTCGTTTGCATAGGATGTAAGTAACATGAAATGAAATTATTTAAACTTTAAGAGTTTTTGTCTCATTTTCTTGTTTGATGACAAACATTTTCTTTACACTCTTCAAATAATGTGTAAAATGATGCTGTTCCTCAGTATTTGTGCACCATTTCTTTTGCACTGTTACAGGATATCCAACCTACAAGGAAAAAATCAAGCGGAGGCCTGGTGGAAGAGCAGAAGGTATGTTGAAATCTTTATTTGAGGTGTGTTGTGCAGTTTGTCATCTCCGCCAAGGCTGTGTTTTCACTTGCATCAGTTTACTTGTTTGTCTGCCAGCAGCTTCATGCTAAAACCACAATATTGATTTTCACAAAACTTGGTCAAAAGATACAATATGGCTCATAGATGAAGCCATCAAATTTTGATGCAGGTTGGGTGCCAAAGGGCAGATCCACAGTACACATTCCACCTTGAAGGTCTGTGCCTTAAGTGCCCATTCTTTTTTTTTTTTTTTTTTTTTTTTTTAAAAGAATACAAGGGTATGTCATGAAGGAAGCTCATGGAATTTGGGACATTTATTGTGATGGGTGAGGAAGACAAAGATGGAAAAGCTGATGCAGTGGAATTGTGCTCTAGTGTAAGAAAAGTATATGCTACAGACGCTCTGTACTGCTGGTTATGTAACATGACCTAATGGTCATCCAGGCCCAGGATACACTGTCAGCTGTAGTGTTGGTTAAAAATATAGACTTAGAAATGTCGACCACCATTTGTATCCATTTCAAGTGGATGAAACTCAATTGTGTGATTATTGCCTTTTTATTTGAATCGGCAGCAAACACAACTGTGGGTAGTAGCCAGAAGCCCTGCCCGGGCAGGAACCCCGTAAATGTTAACCTCTGATGAAGTTTAACTTTAAATGGACCCTGCTGCTGTGCTGTGGTGGCAGATTTGATGTAGGGCTTTTTTTGTGAATCGTTTTGCTTTTCTGTTTTGTTTTCTTTCTCCATCGCTTTTGTATTCCCAGTAAGTATGAATCAAGCTGATGATTTGAAAAGGAAAGTTTGTCTGTATGCTTCCATGCATATTCACACGTACACACTTTCCCATCATCTTGCACACATGCTGACACACCCACAAGCTCACTTGCGCACACACAACAGAGATCAGAAGGGCATATGTGAAGATACACCCACCAAATCCTTTGTCATTCCGACAGTCTCTGTATTGAAATTCTGTCTCAACATTCACAAATCATATGTCATTCCGACCCTTCCATATTGAAATCCTTTCTCCACACTCACCAAAGCCTCCGTACTCTCTCTCCCTTTTCATCTTATAATCCTTTGTCACCTCCTTCCACTTTATGACACATGCTTCCTTTGGCCCTTTGCAGTTATCTACAACTACGTCCAGCGGCCGTTCCTGCGCATGTCCTGGGAGAAGGAGGAGGCGAAGAGCCGGCATGTGGACTTCCAGTGTGCGCAGCAAGTCCATCACCAACCTGTCGACCACGGGCAGTGAGGCCAGCGCCCCCCACACAACGAGCACCCCCAGCCCATCGTGGAGCAGGCACAGGACGGGACCATTAACGTCATCCCACCCCAGCCTTCCCCCTCCGAGCCGTACCCGGAGGTGCAGCTACCACCCGATGTGGAGTAGAGAGAAGAGAGGGATGTGTTATGTGTAACTGAGCTGTTTTTCTTTTGGTTGATGTGGATTTTTGTCTTGGCTTCTGGGGATTATTGGGCAAGCGTCTTTTTGTGTGAAGCGGTGATAAAATATCTCCTTGTGGATGCGTGTCAGAGTGTGAGTACGTGTATTTTTAAGCATGTTGGCTTGTGCATGTGTGTTTGGATACCCAGAGTTGGGGCTCCCCTCCTTCCCTCGAAATTGTGGTATATAGAATGGGTAGAGGTTTCAGGGACTGTTCTATTTTATGTGACCAAATTGAGCAATCAGTATCAGTATTAATCATTTCACTGGTAATGTTTCTTACTACTGCTGTATGCTGTCTCTTTCCTGTTGAACTTAAGAAAGAAAAAAGGGGGGTGAGGGGATGGGGGAAGTCACTAGTTATAGTATGTTTGTTTTCTATAAAGTTGTTCATAGGTTTCTTTTCTGCAAAATTACTTGTAGGTAACTATTCTTGCAGGAGCTTTTAATCTGTCTTTGATAACCTTGTGCAACTTGGTATAAAGAGAGAAAAAGACGTGAATAAAGATTTTTGGTGACTTGAAATCATTGCTTGGATGTTGTTGTTGGAAAATTCTTTCAAGAAAGAAAAGAAATGCAGTTAATACATTTGTAAAATAGTAAACAACTTTGAACTGGTGAGTATCAGAAATGTTAACACTTCAGACACATTTTTTTTTCATTCTGACCCATCACCTAGTTAATGTGTACATTTACCTGGTTAATTTGTACGCTTTGTGAATTTAAATCGGTGACTTTTAGAAGTGGAGACCTGTGTGAGTGCTTTGGGTTGACGAAAAACAAAACTTGGCCTGAGCATTTGAGTTTGACTGAAAATCATTTTCTTGCACTAGCCACCACGGTAGAGTTGTTAGCGTAGCGGGCTTCAGGATGGGAAGTCGTGGGCTTGATTCCCATCAGAGTCATTAATTGGTAGAATTCTTTGGCCTGACTGTTTCTTACCCAGATTTTGATAGTCGTATGTACCTAGAAATGCAACAGAAAGGAAATATATCAACTCAGCATACTAAATTGTGAAATAATTAAACCATCAGAGTGTTATATTCTACGCTATGTATTCTGCCATCTTTCTTTTTTCATTTTCTGCCTGTTTAGGGGGAAATGCAATAAATCTTGTTAGGGTAGCTGGTCGTTGATTCCTGTAAGGAGAATTAGAATAGATATCACACCCTTCTCTGACTTTTAATGCTGTCATTAAGTGCAGATAGGGAAACTGGGCAGAACCTGTTTACAGTGAAGTTATTGTTGCGCTTCATTCACTTAAACATTTTCAAGACAAAAAGCAGTTGATTTCTTTCTTTTTTTTTTTCTGGAATGGGTAATTGAGGTCTTTTGTTGGGTTGAAATTTGTGGCATACATCAAGTGTGGGGTGCTGTAAATAGCATGTCGGCTGTTTTTTTTGCTTTGTGCATAGTTGTTGTTAGTTGTCATTTTACTTTTGAATGACGTAAGCCTTATATTCTGTAGTGTCACTGGTAATGTCACTGTCAACACATTGTTATCTTTAGTGGGATCAACACAGGCAATCTTTGTTTCTATCTGTGGACTTGAGTGAGGGCATGGGAAATGGAAAGTGCTTCTCTCCCATATCGAAACAAACAAGGCATGAACTACCTGAAAATGTTTTGGATTGGCCAAAGTGAAACTGACTATGTACATTTGTCTGAATGTGGTGTTGCTGCAGGCATATATGCTTTCAGTGTTTATGTGTGAATGTGTTTGCTTGTGTACATGTGTGTGTGTGTGTGTTAAAAAAAAAGGGCAAACTTTGTTGGCAGAGATTTTTTTTTTCTTTTTAAAAAATTTAATTCTGGAATGTTTGTGAATGTGAGTTGTTGATCCTGCGTAAAGAGAAGCAGACAATACACTGGCATCAGCAGATGTGACACATAGCTGTCAGCCTTTCTGAATTTTTCTGAAATTTCCGTAATATAGAAATAACTTATGAAATCCCAAATTTAGGGGTGGGTGGGGGTGGAATCCAGAATTACAAATTTTTTGTTTTAAATGTGAGGCTTGGGTGGTTTTTTTTTTTTTTTCAAACGATGATAAAATATTGCAGTATAAAGTTCAAATGATGTTATGTGGATGTTGGCAATTATATGTATGGAATGTACACTTTCTTCTTTAAACCCCACATCTGTCAACTGAAACACAAGATGGGTAGAAAAGCTTTCAGCCGAACCGCCCCCTCTTCACCCCACCCACCCCTTCATCCCCTGGTTCCAAAATGTTGACTCCAGAAGATTGGTTATTATGATGACACTTTTTTTCAATAAGTGGAGAGGATTTTATGTTTGTTTCTGTCACTTGCCCAACAACAGTCTACCTGATCCAATAAGGAAATAGCGGACAAGATAGGTAAGCTTCACAAATGAAGTGAGTTCAACCATGATTTTCATTGGCCAGAGTGAACTCCTCTTGGTGAGTTTGTTTACTGGTAACTCCTTATGCGTGTTTGTTTTTCATTCCTTTGCTTGACTGCAGTCAGCCCATCCTGTAAAATGGTGGAACCAGGACAAGGCATGGTGGAATAAATATATAGATAATGAGCGAATGGAAAGGAGTGTTGGATGAACATGCAGAGCTATTCCATGCTGTATCCAACAGGGGGGGAATATTTTCTCCATCAAACATACCAATCACTGAAGACCATATCACGTAAATGATGAATGGAAGTGAGGAGATGTTGATTTGGGACATGGTGGATACAGGGTGCTCCACAAAGAAGATCTCTGCAATGCAGTGATACCATGCACTGTTTTCCATGGTGTTTTTAAGAACATGAACCCGAACATAAAAGAGTGAGGCCAGAGAGCGGAGAAGGTGTTGTGGTGGTTTGAAGGTAGATAGCACTGTAAGACTTCTTCCCTTCATGATGGGACAGACTGTTGCCTGGAATTGAAGAGAGATCTGATCTGTTCATGTACATGTGAACATCTCCAGGGCATTTTGTATGTGCATGTGTGATTGTTAAACAGGGCACAGGGCGTATATATGGTTTGAGAGTGTATATATGTGTATGCATCTGAGTGTGTGTGTGTGTGTGTGTGTGTGTGTGACATTTAATGTATATAGATACGAGTGCTATGAAAATGTGTACCATGTATATGAAGTTGGTTTAAAGTGTGTAACATGACTAAAGGGGGGGGGGGGGGGGGTCGAGAGGGGGAAACTTTTTTGTGTAGTCATCATTTTTAAGATCTTTCAAACTTCATAAAAGTCCCTTTCTACAACTAAGTCATCCCTTTTCCTAGTCCTTTTGTTTGAATGAATAGTTTGTTTTTATTAAGTATTTACATGCTACTTCAGCAGGAGAGATTTCCATTCAAATGCTAGTGTGCATGCTGTTAGCACTGCAAGTTTGTTAGTCAAAAAGAAACCCACAGCTGACTCTATCAAGTGCAATAAAGCAGAAGTAACAAACATTCTTATGAAACATGTAACATCAGTTTTTATAATTT
>JADBJO010000472.1:393166-398166 GCA_016801955.1 Conus betulinus | reverse complement strand
GCACGCTCTAACTCACACACACACACACACACACACACACACACACACACACACGCACACGCGCGCACATACACACACACACACACACACACACACACACACACACACACACACACACACATGTCCATCTATTAGAGTGCACGCGTGCGTGCTGTGTGCGTGTGTGTGTGTGTGTGTGTGTGTATGTGTGTGTGAGTGAGCGAGTATGTGTGTGTGTGCGTGTGTGTGTGTGCGTGTGTGTGTGTGTGTGTGTGAGAGAGAGAGAGAGAGAGAGAGAGAGAGAGAGAGAGAGAGAGAGAGAGAGAGTTGTCAAGCTTTATAACCCCATTTCAAAACTGAATTGGCTTGGAAGGATAGCTCTTTCCTCCCTTTATTGACTCTCCAACTAGCTATCACTTCTGTTTCAAATCTTTGAGATGATGCCTATTATTGCTTTCTTTCTCAAGTTTTTGTTTCTGTGGTTTTTCCTTTGTCTCTCTGTCCCTTTCTGTCTGTCACACACACACACACACACACACACACACACACACACACACACACACACACACGCACGCACGCACGCACGCACACAAGCACGCACACACATGTGCACACGCGCGCGCACACACACACACATTCCATGCAAACCCGGGTCTGTCATATATGCCCTGCTGATGACAAATAAAGAATGACGAGATACGGAAGATGTATGCATATGTCTGCATAAGGTATTTGAAAAGTGTTCTGTTGCAGTTCAAGAATCTGAAGCTTAAACATAAGGTATTTGATGTGTGTGCTATTACAGATAAGCAATATCAAATCTAACAATTGAATCATTCTCACGAGATTCCCCTAATCAAGAAGGTGTTGGTGCTGAGTTATCCACAGGTTTTTTTTTTTTTTTTTTTTTTTAACCTTGTGTTCATTCTCAGATGTGTGAATTCTATCCAAAAAAGTTTACTTGAAAAATTGGGACTCAGCGGTATTTGCCACTAACACTTTCATCTGCGTTTTTTCTTTTGCTGGTTTAAAGGGAAAATTAAACGGCCTCTGTGTGATCCGTACATTGACAAATGATTTACAGATACCGATCAAAGAATTCCCACTTTAACTGCCAAATCTCCACAAACACTTTTACCACTGAAGATTACTTCAAATTACTTCCCCCAAAACGGTTGATTTGCTAGATCTGATTGCTTGTGTACCACAAGTGGTATGTATGGAAGTGGAAATGAACATCATCGTGTGATTGTTTGTAAATATATTGATGATATAAGGTAGAGATTTTGTTCCCAGAATAACATTTTGAAAGAAACAACCAACTTTAAGTTATGCAGTTGTTTAGTTGTAGGCCTAAATAGAAACACATTTTGTCAAAATCAGTTCAGTTTATCGAAACTATTTATCTGTAGAACTCAGGCAAGCAATTTACAATGATAAAACTCATTTGTAAAGTTGTTGATATTATACAAGTTGATATCAGCAGTAATTCAAATGGATTTTTTTTTCTTTTTTTTTTTTTATTATTTCTTCTTTTTTTTCCCCCATTAACTATGGTTTCATATTCAGTACGTTTGTAGCCTAATTCTGCGCGTTAAAACAATGATTCATGCTGTTATGATGACTACTATCTCCTGCTTTCTCTCTCTCTCTCTCTCTCTCTCTCTCTCTCTCTCTCTGCATGACTAAGAATGCTACTGACTAGGGTGTGAGAGTAAAGGACTTATTCAGTTTCACTGTGAGTGCGTAAGCTGCTTTTCTTTCTTTCATAGTCTTTTGACCCATGATGATCTCTCGTCCTGTCTTCATCTTCTTAAAGAGGAGGATCCATACATTGAATCGATATATAATTTCTTTTATTTGAATGTGTTAAAAAAAAACAACGACGACGACGAAAGGAAACCAACGCAACGTAGATAGATGCTTACGCCCCCCCCCCCCCCCCCCCCCCCCCCCCCTTTCAATGAGAAACAAAGTATTGGATTGACACAGGGATCACACACACACACACACACACACACACACACACACACACTCTCAGTTTAAGTAGACCATCCTGTCTCCCCTGCTCTCTCACGCTGGTTTGTATTGAGAACAAAAAACAAAAAAAAAAGTTGTCACTGGAAATAATTTAATTTGTGTTCTCGCGCTTGAAACAAGGAAAGTAGAAATTACGTTAAGATACATTCTCTCTCTGTGTAAGGTGCGTGCATCTCGCCATAGCGCGCACGCACGCGTGCCAGTGTGTATGGCTGGGGGGGGAAGGGGGGGGGGGGGGGGGGGGAGAGAGAGGCGTGTGCCCTTGCTCGTGTTTTGCTTGTCTTCCCCGTCCCTACTAGAAACTCAATCGATAATTTCTCTTTCGAAGATCTTTTCTCATTCCCGTCAAATCTTAGTGCCAATTTGTCTAAAGTGTGCAGGCTTGGACGTTTTGTTTAGATTTGTTTTGCTATGTGCAGTTTCCGCACACGCGCTGTAGAAATGTTTAAAAAAAAAAAAAAAAAAAAAAGGGCGGTGCGATGTGCAAGCGATGCAACCGGTGAACTGCTGGCTTATCAGGCACCAACCACAAAGAAGCTTACAGAAACTGGCGAATCAGAGAGAGAGAGAGAGAGAGTGAGAGAGAGAGAGAGATTGTGTGTGCGTTCTGTATCGCTTTTCATTCCAATTAAGAATTATTTCTTTGCATTTCTAACTGTTGTTCCTTCTCATTTTGCTTTTATGCCTTTTGCTGGCTGCTTCAGGATACCCTTGGATTTGGTTTTTGAGCTCTTGGTGAAGAGAACAACACGGAAATACCAAGGAAGGGCAGACAATCAGCCAACAAGGAAATACCAGGAAGGTGAGACAATCAGCCGAGTTCTTTGATATGTGCGGTTCAGCTGACAAAAATCGACTCTGGACAGGCGATATAACTCTAATAATTCGTAAATGTTGCAAGTACTTATTAATTAAAAAAAAAAAAATTTACATCCTAATACTCTCTTTTTTTCATTTCCATTTCTCTTCTCCCCCCTCCCCCCCCCCCCCCCCCCCCCCCCCCCCTGTCCTCTCCCATCCTCGACCCCTCTACTTTTTTTTTCTTCAGAAGTCGTTGATTTAATGACGGAGGAATTGTTAGCCTGCACTCGTTTTCCCCCTAGTATGTGTTTGTTCACACACACACACACACACACACACACACACACACACACACACACACACATTTACCGTCAGTCCGTCACTCTAATTATCTATCTACCTGTGTGTGTGTGTGTGTGTGTGTGTGTGTGTGTGTGTGTGTGTTTGTCTATGTACCTAACGTATAGATAGAGATGGAAAAGAAAGAGAAAGCTTATGCTTCGTTGTGCTTGATTCATATTAATTCGGTTTCCAGTACATGTCAGCTTTGATCGAAACAAGGTCAATGTTCTCTCTCAGGGCAACAGATGAAGAAGAAAATCTTCTCTACTTCTACATTGCTTTTTTTTTTTTTTTTCCCCAGAGAGCGCCATAGACTGAATCATAAACAGACTTGTAGAAAAAAAAAATCAGGGGAAGACAACATCCGTCTTTTCCGTGCAAATAGAGTTACTTTTTATCAGTTTCTGGGTCAAGATCATTGCGTAATTTGTGCATGGTCATTTGTTAAACAAACGTCAAACAACAAACATCCCATCAAACCCAAGATATGTAGATACAAATCGATCGATGACAACAAGTGAAGCGTTCGCGTCAGAGACGCACCGTTTCACATCCATAGTTTGACATCTTCTCTCTCTGACTGAATTGTTAAGCCGCCTGATGGGGGGGGGGGGGGGGGGGGGGGGGGGGATAGAAGGGGGCAGAGTAAGGGGAGGGGGCGAGAGAAACCAGTTGCGGAAAAAAAAATCAGGGGGAGATAACGTATGTCGTTCCATTGCAAATAGCGTGACCTTTTTTTTTTTTTTTTTTTTTTTCAATTATGAGCCAAGCACATAGATGCAGTGAGTCAAATATCAATTTGATTGAAGCTCACGCCAGAATGATTGACTTTTGCATCATGCAGATTTCCGAACATCGTTCTGTTCTCACGGTCAGTTGACAATTTCATGTTCGAAGATCTGCGATAACCGAAATGGACAGCCCCTTAATTCCAGTTTGGTAAACATGGAGTTTACATGCCCCATGCTTTCCACGCTCACTCGACTTCAGTCCTCTTCTTTCGTCAAGTCTTTCTTTAATATGAATTGCCTTGAAAATAAATAGCCTAAATGTTCAAAAATCTTTAAATAAAGACACAGGGTGGCATATAGATTTGCCGGAAAGATAACTTTCAAAGGGAAATTGTTCAATGGAATTTGAACGGAGGTCCTTTGAACTCTAGGATTGTGCCCCTTGTTACTTACCCGGTCAGTTCCTTCAGTGAGGCTGTCCAGTATTCGCTCTTTGGGAGACAAGCGAATAGTTCGTACGATCACCACTGACGTCATCGCTAGCAGGAACAGTGCTGCCACCAGCGTTCTGCGCATGCCCACGCTCATCTTCCTGTTTCCGGTGAAAGGTTTTAAGTTGAAGGTGGTTGTATGTTTACAGATCAGGAAATAAAACAAAACGCAGATAAAGAAAAAAGGAAAAAAAGAGTGCTTTTGACACAACTTATTTCTGACGTTCTAATTAAATGCTGCCACACCAATAACATCCACATTACAGCTGGTTAAAACACAACTTTCTTCGAGACATTCTGTCCTTCAAGAAGAATAATGGGATATAAAATGGTTCGGATACTTAGAGAGAGAGAGAGAGAGAGAGAGAGAGAGAGAGAGAGAGAGAGAGAGAGAGAGAGTGAGAAGTAATCATTGTCACGGTCTTTTTTTTTCTGTTACAAATAGGACCCCCCCCCCCCCCCACCCACCCCACCCTCCGGAAATAATGGCGTAAAATCTTCTCCCATTTTTCATCACTCTTTGTTTCGACTTTTTGTTGTTGTTGTTGTTGTTGTTATTGTTTGTAGACGCATTGTTGATTTCTCGAGACCCTTTCAACTGTGTTGTCTCACCCTT
>JADBJO010000472.1:385666-388166 GCA_016801955.1 Conus betulinus | reverse complement strand
CACATATGTAGTTATTGTTGTTGTTGTTGTTGTTTGTCGTGTGTGCTAAAGGACTCTGCGTCCCCCCCCCCCCCCCCCCCCCCCCCTACTGAGTGATTGTGCCAGGCATTCAGGCTGTCTAGCTGTCCAGCTCTCTCGTTCACACAGGAACTGGCTGACGACAGCTTGATGGGATTACTTTCCCCTTGTTTGCCTTGTACTTTGAACATTGCACACAGCCAGTTTTTTTTGTGTTTAACTTTCATCTTTCCTGAGTCTTCTGTCTGTCTGTCTGGGTCTGCATGTCTGTCAGTCTGTCTGTTTTTGTCTGTCTGTCTCTCTCTCTCTCTTCTTTGGGAATAAACTCTCTCTCTCTCTCTCTCTCTCCTCTCTCTCTCCTCTCTCTCTCTCTCTCTCTCTTTTCTTTGGGAATAGAAATTCTCTCTTTTCTTTGGGAATAAAAAAAATACAATTCTCTCTCTCTCTCTCTTCTCTCTCTCTCCTCTCTCCTCTCTCCTCCACCCTCTCTCTCTCTCTCTCTCTCTCTCTCCTCCTCTCGCCTCTCTCTCTCTCTCTCTCCCTCCCCTCTCTCTCTCCCTCTCCTCTCTCTCTCTCTCGCGAACTAAAGTTTTTCTCTCTCTCTTCGCTCTCTCTCCTCTCTCTCTCTCTCTCTCCCTCTATCTCTCTCTCTCCTCTCTCCTCCTCCTCTCTCTGGGTTCTCGCTCTCCTGGGCGACTAATTCCCCTTTGCTCCTCTCATCCTCCCCTCTCTCTCCTCTCCTCTATTCTCTCCTCCAGATCTCTCTCTCTCCTCCCCCTCCCTCTCCTCTTCAAACCCTCCTCGCACTATTTCAAATCTCCTTCTCCTCTCTCATCATTTTCCTCTCTCTTTCTCTCGTCCTCTCTCTTCCTCTCTCTCTCCCTCCTCTCTCTCTCACACACACACACTCTCTCAACACACACACCCACACACCTTTTCACACACACCCACACCACACACTTTTCCACACCACACACTGCTTACATACCCGTATCTGGGTGTATATCCAAGGCAACGCACATTATGTTTCATCTTATCTCTCACTGTGTTTTTTTGTTTGTTTGTTTGTTTTCCTTTTTGCTTTTGTCATTGTTTTGATCCTCCTTGATGTCATCATCTGAAGAGTGGAGTAAAACACAGACGTTAAAAGGACACCCATTCTCCCTCCTGTCTCTTTCAAAGCAATCCCATCCTTACTGCCTTACCCCCATTTTACATAAATCGTGGGCGAAATCTCTTTTCTATCCCCCATCCTCACCCCCCCCCTCCCTCTCCCCCGTCCCCCCCCCCCCCCCCTCCCCCCTTCCCCCCCCCCCTCCCCCCCCCCCCCCCCCCCCCCCCCCGTCCCCTTTTTTCCCCCTCAAACTTTCTTCCTGTTTTGCATGTGGTTTTCACGCCATTCTTTCTGTTCTGTATTTTTTTTTTTTTTTCCCTTCCTTTTCTGTTCTTTTGTTTTTATTTTATTTTTCCTATTTTCTATTCCGATCGATTCGTTCTTATTATATGTTTTTCTTTCTCTCATGCGTAATTTTGTTTTTTTTTTTTCGTTTTCCTATTTTTTTTTTATCTGTCCTGAGAGTGGATTCTTCCTGTTTCTGCCTGTCTCTTTTACTTTTTCCATTGATTTTGTACGATCTTTTCTCCGCTTCCCTCCCCCCCTTCCCCCCCCCCCCCCCCCCCTCTCCCTTTCCCCCCCCCCCCCCCCCCCCCTTTCTTCTTTCCCTTTTCTTTCTGTTCTTTGTTATTTCTTTTATCTGTTTCTTTTCTCGATTCGTTTTGTCTTTCTTTCTTCCTGTTTTCTTTTTTTTTTTTCGTTGTTCTTTTCCAATGTCTTTTATTTATTCTCTTCTTTTCTCTCTGCCTTACGTCCTTTAATTTTTTTTCTTTTTTTAAACTGTTCTCATTCTTCCATTGTTTCCTTCTTTTTTTTCCTTTTTTATTTTTCTTCCTGTTCCCTCTGTTCCTTTTTTCCCTGTGTGTGTGTGTGTGTGTGTGTGTGTGTGTGTGGTGTGTTGTGTGTGTGTGTTGTGTGTGTGCGTGCGCGGCGCGCGCGCGCTTGCAAGCGCGCAAGCACACACACACACACACACACACACACACACACACACACACACACACACACACACACACACCACACACACCCCGAAACATATTAAAGTCACCGACCAAAGCATCTACAGAAAAAACAAAAGAAGATCACCGAATGATTGTGTCCATTTGCTGTCATTGTTCATTACATTTCAGATCAATACAGCGGAGACAAACAAATTTGCGCAGAAAAAATGCAAGCAAACAAAAATAGATAAAATTTATTCCTTTAGAAAAGAAATAATTATATCTGTCAAGGCGTATTAGTTCTCCTTGACTTGAGTAAGTCTCAATTTTACATGTTATAGAAAAATACAATCGAATCCTAGATTTCAAACTTTTAAGAATTCTGCTGTGTGTATATTAAGAGAGAGAGAGAGAGAGAGAGAGAGAG
>JADBJO010000472.1:375666-380666 GCA_016801955.1 Conus betulinus | reverse complement strand
CTCTCAATCTCTGTCCTTGTCCCTGCCCTGTCTGTCTGTCTCTGTCTGTCTGTCTGTCTGTCTGTCTCTCTCTCCTTTACAAATACGCGTCACATACGCAAACACATTCAGTTTTACACTCGCTTATGGACAGTTGCACACGTGTGCGCGCACGCACACGCACACACACTCTCTCTCTCTCTCTCTCTCTCTCTCTCTCTCTCTCACCTCACACACACACACACACACACACACACACACACACACACACACACACACACAGAGTAAGTCCCACGCCACCACACCACTCCCTTTCTTCTATCGCATGTCACAACAGTCACAAACTTCCCACAGGAATTTCTGCCTGATCCTGCCGTTCTTCCAGCCGACTTCGGCCATAGCAGTTAACACTGACGACAATGACCACGAAACTAAATCCACGAAATAAGTCCCATGACACCAATACTAAACTTTCTGGAAATAGTTCTCGAGAGTTCTTGCACCGTCTGACACATATGGAGATGATGCCGGTCGTTTGTGAGGGGGTGGGGTGGAGGTGGGGGAGGAGGGGGGGGTATTATCATGATCATAAGGATGAAGGGAATCGACAGTAATGACAGCACTGGTAAACAAACACACAAACAAACAAACTAAACTAAAATCAAGGGATAGCATTGAATTGTACCCTTTATCTTTCTCTTGTTATTTCCTTTAAAAAAAAAAAAAAAAGTATACTACGGCTAAGTCCACATAAAAGCAAGGGATAGTATTAACTTCACGCCTTTTTTTTTTCCTTTTAAAATCTTTCTATTGTTCTTTCCTCCTCCTCTCTAAAAATAAAATCTGGTGCGGGTTAATCGACAGCCTGCGAGTGAGAAGGCCTACTTGTTTGACAGCTTGGAGATGCTTCAATGATGGCCGGTGGCAAACCCTATTGACTGCGAGGCGAGGATTTCTGTCCTGACTGAGACACGCACTGGGCAAGCTAGGGAGGGAGGGCAAACCCAGAAAGCTGCTCCCCCTCCCTCCCCCCTCCCCCTCTCCCCGCAATTTTGCCGCCCCCACTTTCCCCCCTTACCCCTCACCCGTCTGTTCTCACGCTAGTGGATAACGTAGAGTGTTGATGCTGCTGATATCTGTGTCTGATCAATACATTGGATATAAGAGGTCAGTGACATTACATTTTCAGACTCTCATTTTTGAATGAGTTCCATGATTGTTGCACTATGCCAAGGGTGAAACGTTTAAGGAGGAGTGGGGGGGGTGTGGGGGGGGGGGGGGGTTTCCAAGCAACAGTCCACCCCTAACATCGCTTAACACACACACACACACACACACACACACACACACACACACACACACACACACACACACACAGACACACACACACACACACACACACACACACACACACACGCACGCAGCACGCACGCACACACACACACACACACACACACACACACACACACACACACACACACACACACACACACACACACACACACACACACACACACACACACAACACTACCAACCACAAGTAATCTTGAATTTCAGTTGTAGACAATTAACATGGTAGCTTTAAATGATTATTTTTTTTAACCTTCGTATAAGAACTATCATGCTATTGTAACCCATACGCTTACCCCCCCCCCCCTTCCCCTCCCCCTCCCCCACCGCCATGGTGTCCCTATCCCCCCACCCCCCCCCCCCCCCCCCCACCCATTTCTAATAAGTAAACAATTTTGTCTCTATTTGACGCCAGGAGCACAGACATAACCAGCCGTATCTCCCTGATGAGTTCCGATCCAGCGGACAAAAGGCCTCGGAGCAGGCAATACAAATAGATCCGCCTTCAAGAGGGATTGCGATGGTCCTTCATGCAGCTAGTGAAGAGTTTTCATATCTATAATATATTTTCTTAATTTCATGTTTCCATTTTCTTCATCCTCAACCCCCCCCCCCCCCCCCCCCCCCCCCCCCCCCCCCCCCCCCCCCCCCCCCCCTTTAAGTCCAAATCTTTACCAAATGACAGAGGGGTTGTTGGCCTGCTTTTTTTTTCCCCCACTAATAGATTGTTAGTCTTTGCATTTATCTGACTTTATTTCAAGTGTAAAAGGCTGTTCCAGTCTTGAATAAAAGTTACTCTGTGTCAGGTTTTCTTATGGGAGCAAGAGTTACCCTGCTTGTTTACTGTTTATTGCTAGTGAAGAGTTTTCATATCTATAATATATTTTCTTAATATCATGTTTCCATTTTCTTCATCTTCACCCCCCCACCCCTACCCCCCCAAATCTTTACCAAATGACAGGGGAGGTGTTGGCCTGCGCTTGTTCCTGCCTCCCCCCCCCCCCCCCCCCCCCCCCCCCATTTTAGATTGTTCGTCTTTGTATTTGTCTGAATTTATTCAAGTTTAAAAGGCTGAATCAATCTTGAATAAAAGTTACTCTGTGTTAGGTTTTCTTATGGAAGCAAGAGTTACCCTACTTGTTTACTATTTATCTGCATTTGGCCACAGTTATTCCCCCATAATTGTAAGCTTCATTTGCGTGAAGTCGCATTAAAACAGATTCTACAAATACTTCAGTTTCCCAGATCGTTATTGCCAATATTCTTAACATTATTGCATTATCGTTTGTAACGGTTTTTGGCTAATAAATTAGCTCCTTATTGATATTTTAAATCTTATTTTGAAAACGACAATCGTTAATTGTGTACGGCGATCGTGTCACTTTCGGATTGCCGTTCGATCAACTAATGTAGGGAAGAACACGGCAGCAACCTGGCTCAGCTGTTTCCGACGCCATCATAAAGTGAAGGTTAGTGATACTAGTTTCTGTTATTTGTATTTTGAGTTTTGTTGACAGTGCGACTTTAGATTCAGTATGTCAAATCTAATTTTACCCGTTGATGATAATGAACGACAATCATAGAATCAATGTTTATGTTTTTGACACTCGTCGACAGTGTCGATTTACCAACTGAAGTGATGAAGTGAATCACTGATAGTCACTTGCAGACTTGCGATTACAGTGGAACACAATGTTGTGTTGCTAGCATTGTGCCTTAAGTGTAAAGCTTTGAGTATTATGCACGAGCTATCAGATTAATTTTTATGATTGTTTGTATCATGCGATGCATAGATTTAAGCTCAACTTATTGTTGCAATTATATTAGCCCGTGATACCCTCATAGTTCAACCTCAAATCCGTATAATACATTGTATATGACTTTCAATAAAAGGGGAAAGTTCCGAAAGACAAAGCTTAATTTTATATTAGTAGCCTTCGTGAAACATTGGTTATCAATACACACATGTACACTCACATACAGATACACTCACAACACACATACTCACAGTACACGCACACATATCAGTTATCACACACACACACACACACACACACACACACACACACACACACACACACACACGCAAACACACACGTATCACACACACACACACACACACACACACACACACACACACACACACACACACACACACACACACACACACACACACACACACACACACACACACACACACTTTCTCTCTCTCTCTCTCTCTCTCTCTTGACAAACATACAGTGTGTAGATTTGTTCAGAGAATGCAACATTTGAATTTTGATTCTTCTTTCATCTGAGTCAACTCTCACATGTGGATACATGCATAAATAAAACAATATTTCATCAGCTTTTGATAGGGAGATTAGCGAGAGAGAGAGAGAGAGAGAGAGAGAGAGGGGGGGGGGGGGGTAGGGTTACACAATGCCTCTGCAGAATCTTGGTAGTACCCAATAGGTTGATTGTGGAGATTTTTTATTTGATTATTTATATATTTGTTCATATTTTGTTATCAAACAGGCATCAACTGAAATGATCATTGTCAGAGTGCACCAGTTGTTATACTAGTGACAGTACTGATAATTCAAGAATATTGATTAGTATAGAGTGCGTTTGAAAGTGAGGTGACCGTAGGCGGAAATTGAAAGGAGTGATGCAAACTTAAAAGTAAAATTACTATGCCACCGATCGAAATAAACAAAAATATGTACAAGACAAACATGATGCATGACAAACAGTATTCAAGATAATTAAAATGAAGAATGTACAGACAGTCTCTTAAATTGGGCACACACCCATTTTGCACCCCAATTTGAGGAGAAAAGTGACTGTTCATTCTTTGTTTTCATTGTCTCGAGTGTGCATGTGTGCCCAATTTTAGGAGATAAGTGATACAAGTTCATTCTTCATTTCCGTTGTCTTGAATGTTGTTTGTCTTGCCTGAAGACCAAAGAGATCAAAATGCATCTTGTTTGCCATGTAATTTGTTTGTTACTTCATGTTCATTTAAGTGGCATGGTGATTTTTCTTTTGAGTTGTATATAGTGCATTGGAAATTTATTCTGTATAGTGCATTTAAATTTATCCCTCACACTGATTTGAAAACCCAAAGTCCAGGTTTATGTAAAAAAACCCTGTGCAAGAGGAATGGAAGGTGCAGGCAGATAACTCTTGAGTTGAATCTGTTCCCATGCGATCCTTACAGAGTTTTTTATCACCTGCTGCTACTAGTACTACTAGCCCAAAGGAAGAAATGGTTAGGCCACCTCTTTTATACCCACTCACATCTGGCACAGAAAAAGCTTCATGGTGTATTGCATGTGGTGCACCATACACTATAAAACAAGGTCTTTCAGACAGTCAGAACTTAATGATGTCAGGCATAAACACGATAGTAAACTCCATGAAAACTATTCAGAGAGGTTTAACTGAGTGTGATATATTAGTTTCTGGAAGAGACAAACATTTTTCCAAGATCTAAGATAAAACTTTTAGGCTGCTTTTTTTCTTTTGAGAAAATCTGATTTAGTATAAATTCAGTATTTTACAACTGCAAAGAGAATTGACTTTGGCAACTGTAAAGAGTTTGACTTTGACAAAATAACTCGCCTGAAATGGCTTCTAGCAGACAGCTAGGCTGTAAGCAACATGATTTGATTGGATTTGTTTAATGT
>JADBJO010000472.1:365666-370666 GCA_016801955.1 Conus betulinus | reverse complement strand
TGTGTGTGTGTGTGTGTGTGTGTGTGTGTGTGTGTGTGTGTGTGTGTGTGTGTGTGTGCGTGCATGTGTATGTGTGTGTGTGTGTGTGTGTGTGTGTGTGTGTGTGTGTGTGTGTGTGTGTGTGTGTGTGTGTGTGTGCGCGCGTGTGTATGTGCTCATGGATACGCACATGCATGTGTTGCTCGTATCATGCCATATTCCAGCACAAGACACATAGTGTTCTGGAGTGCCGTTGGTGCTAGTGTTACACAACACGAATGTGTGTCTGTGAGTGTGACACTGCACTATGTATGTGTGTGTGTGTGTGTGTGTGTGTGTGTGTGTGTGTGGAGGGGTGTGATCAGTTTCATGCCAGACTCCAGCAGCAGACAGTGTTCCACAATTTCCGCAAGTGCTGTTTTGCTCCATGAATAGTTCAGAAAGACCAGTAATCACCAAGTTAACATTTCACTCAAAGAGCTCAATGCAGTTCTTCTAAAAAATTGTCATGTGTTACTCTTAATGATGCAGAGTATACTAAAGCAGGAGTTACCCCACATATGCTGTCAATAATATGAATGAATCAAATGTGTGCTTGTGCAAAAACTTAGTAGTCCTCTCACTTCCAAGAGGTCAGGTAAACTCCCCACATTGACTGGCTGAATGAATGCATCATGCCTAAGATTGAATATTAACAAACTTTGATAAAACACAATGTTTTGTTAGCACCTCTTGTCAAAGTAGAACCAGCACATAGTTCTTTTCCTCTGAGGCATCAGTTAATGTGCCTTCCAACTTAATCGCTTCAGCAGATCTGTTCCATGCTCTCATGATATCTACCAGCTGTTATTCAGCTCTGCTGATGGCAGAGCTCCATGCAGTTATCATAACTCTCAGATCATCCCAACTGTTTACAAATTTTTCTGTTTTGAAATTATTGCCCAAATCCAGAACTTGGTGAAAAAGAAATCCTGAAGTTTTAAACTTACAAATGTTAGAAATGTGGGCACATTGGTGACATTTTTGCCAATTTTGGTTGGTTATGAAACTTTTGGCGAATTTGTGTTACCAGAATGATGTTCAGCAATTACCAGCAGCCACATATAGTGACAGATATATTTCCTCTTTGATTCCTTTATGGATCAGTTCCAGAAGGCAGGAGAACGAATACTTTGAATGAAGAGCCAAACTTCTGGCTAAATCCAGTGACTCAACAATTCTGACTCCAGGTTTGGCACAGCAGTGTTTAAACCAACAATGGCATACATGTATAAATGTGCATTTTGAAGCTGTTTGATGACAAACATTAAAAAAAAGTGAGCTCTGGGCAAATGCTTGATAAAAAAGAATATTTTAGTGAATCTGTAAATGCGGTAACAACCTTTGCAAGTGTTTAATATCACTTGCGTTTATTGTGCAGTTGAAAAGAAAATCGTTTCAATTTTAAATGCACACACACAAAGACATTTGCACTTGCACACACACACACACACACACACACACACACACACACCATACACAGATGTACACACACACACACACACACACACACACACACACACACACATATATATATATATATATATATATGCCAGCAAGCATGCATGCACACACAGCCCATGCACATTCACACACATGCATGCATGCATGCACGCACGGGTGCGTCTGCATGCATTTGCCCTTACACACAAACACACACACACACACACACTCTCTCTCTCTCTCTCTCTCTCTCTCACTCTCTCTCATTCACTCACTTTGCAAACTCATGCACACTCACAAAAACACATAAATGTGCAAGTGCTGCGTAAGCAACAAAGGTAAAGCTCCCTCCCTCTCTCTCTCTCTCCCCCTTCCCCTTCTCTATGTCTGTCTGTCTGTCTGTGCCCCACTCTTACTCTTACATGTTTACAATTTTCAAAACAGATTTTCTTTCTTTCTCTGTCTGTGTCTCTCAGTCCCTTCAGGACGATTTTTAAAACATTCAGTACTCTCTCTGCCTCTAAGTGTCTCCATCTATCTATCCATGTGTCTGTTTATCTATCTGTGCGTATCATTCTGTGTCTTTCGCTGTTCAGTCTCATTGTCTAACTCTGTCTGACTCTCAGTGTGCATATCTTTTGGTCTGTCTGACTGTCTGTCTGTCTCTGATTAGTTTTTTCTGTTTCTTTGCCTGCCTGTTTCTTTGTTTTTTTATCCTTGTCTTCTTGCATGTCTTGCTCTCCTTTTGTATCTTTTGGTGTCTGTCTGTCTATCTGTCTGTCTGTGTTTCTCTGTTTTGTTTTTGCGAGGAAGGAGAGAGTTAGGTGGTGGGGAATGGGAGGAAAAGATGGGGATAGGGAAAGATAAGGAGAGATATATGGAGGGCAAACCTGACAAGAGTTTGAGAACTTGACGTGAACTAATCATGGCATGTCAATGCTATTATATATACATATGATGGATATAGGCTGACAGTCTTTCCAAAGCCAGGCACCAGATGGTTTGGCGAACTTTGTCCCACAAACTGTGGATTGAAGTGATGGGGATGTGTCAGCTTTTCTACTGGGAGCAATTTATACAGTGTTGGGTTTGTCACACTTTTTTTTTTTTTTAATCAGGAGATCAAAGTGATGCTCCCCCCAATCCCCCTTTTTAAAACAAAATTTTGTTCGTACTTCAGTGGCAGCTTTATATCATTAGCTTTCATCAGATTTGAAAGAGACATAAACTCCACATACTCCACATGGTGGGCATTCCTTGTATATGTTGACATCCATTTTCATGCAGAAGACAATATCCAGCTTGTGTGTCAGTTATGAGAACTGAAACAAATCGAGACAGGAGGAAAGTTCGCTGACTGCTCCCTGCACAAAATTATATCATACATCAGAACTTGGAAGACCCTCTTGAAAATGGTTAGAGGGTAATGCCAGTGCAGAAATGGAGATACATGCAAGGAACGGTAGGGGGGGGGGGGGGGGGGGGGGGGGGGGGGGAGGGAGAACCCTGATTAAACAGAAGGCATCAAATGAGGGTTCTGTCATCAGTGGTCACTCTGGCTGTGAATACACAGCAAAGCAAAATCATGACCTAACAGTCCAGGGAGAGAATGCTGAAAACAGCTTCCTAACTTCCAGTCTGTGCATACAGCTTCATGACTTCCAGTCTGTGCATACAGCTTCATAACTTCCAGTCTGTGCACACAGCTTCATAACTTCCAGTCTGTGCATACAGCTTCATGACTTCCAGTCTGTGAATACAGCTTCATAACTTCCAGTCTGTGATACAGCTTCATGACTTCCAGTCTGTGATACAGTTCATGACTTCCAGTCTGTGATACAGCTTAATATAACTACTATAACTACTAGTCTCTGATACAGCTTCATAACTTCCAGTCTGTGATACAGCTTCATAACTTCCAGTCTGTGCATACAGCTTCATAACTTCCAGTCTGTGCATACAGCTTTGTAACTCCCAGTCTGTGCATACAGCTTCATAACTTCCAGTCTGTGCATACAGTTTCATAACTTCCAGTCTGTGCATACAGATTCATGACTTACAGTCTGTGCATACAGCTTCATAACTTCCAGTCTGTGCACACAGCTTCATAACTTCCAGTCTGTGCATACAGCTTCATGACTTCCAGTCTGTGAATACAGCTTCATAACTTCCAGTCTGTGATACAGCTTCATAACTTCCAGTCTGTGCATACAGCTTCATAACTTCCAGTCTGTGATACAGCTTCATAACTTCCAGTCTGTGAAACAGCTTCATAACTTCCAGTCTGTGATACCGCTTCATAACTTCCAGTCTGTGCATACAGCTTCATGACTTCCAGTCTGTGAATACAGCTTCATAACTTCCAGTCTGTGCATACAGCTTCATGACTTCCAGTCTGTGAATACAGCTTCATAACTTCCAGTCTGTGATACAGCTTCATGACTTCCAGTCTGTGAATATAGCTTCATGACTTCCAGTCTGTGATACAGCCTCATAACTTACAGTCTGTGCATACAGCTTCATAACTTCCAGTCTGTGCATACAGCTTCATAACTTCCAGTCTGTGATACAGCTTCATAACTTCCAGTCTCTGATACAGCTTCATGACTTCCAGTCTGTGACACAGCTTCATAACTTCCAGTCTGTGCATACAGCTTTGTAACTTCCAGCCTGTGCATACAGCTTCATGACTTCCAGTCTGTGCATACAGCTTCATAACTTCCAGTCTGTGCATACAGCTTCATGACTTCCAGTCTGTGCATACAGCTTCATAACTTTCAGTCTGTGCCTACAGCTGCATAACTTCCAGTCTGTGCATACAGCTTCATTCCAGTCTGTGATACAGCTTCATGACTTTCAGTCTGTGATACAGCTTCATAACTCCTGTCTGTGCATACAGCTTCATAACTTCCGGTCTGTGCATACAGCTTCGTAATTTCCAGTATGTGATACAGCTTTATAACTTCTGGTCTGTGCATACAGCTTCATAACTTCCAGTCTGTGCCTACAGCTTCATAACTTCCAGTCTGTGCATACAGCTTCATAACTTCCAGTATGTGATACAGCTTCATAACTTCTGGTCTGTGCATACAGCTTCATAACTTCTGGTCTGTGCATACAGCTTCATAACTTCCAGTCTGTGATACAGCTTCATAACTTCCAGTCTGTGTATACAGTTTCATAACTTCCAGTCTGTGCATACAGCTTCATGACTTCCAGTCTGTGATACAGCTTCATGACTTCCAGTCTGTGCATACAGCTTCATAACTTCCAGTCTGTGCATACAGCTTCATGACTTCTGGTCTGTGCATACAGCTTCATAACTTCTGGTCTGTGCATACAGCTTCATAACTTCCAGTCTGTGCATACAGCTTCGTAACTTCCGGTCTGTGCATACAGCTTTGTAACTTCCAGTCTATGATACAGTTTCATAACTTCCAGTCTGTGCATACAGCTTTGTAACTTCCAGTCTGTGCATACAGCTTCATAACTTCCAGTTTGTGCTTACAGCTTCATGACTTCCAGTCTGACATTAGTGA
>JADBJO010000472.1:340666-360666 GCA_016801955.1 Conus betulinus | reverse complement strand
TTTTTTTTCATACTTGATTGAAATTATTGTGATCCTGCAGACAAACATGTACCTGTTTTTTTTTGTTGAGGCATATTGTGTGTGTATGTGTGTGTGTGTGTGTGTGTGTGTGTGTGTGTGTGTGTGTGTGTATGTGTGTGTGTGTGTATGAAAAAGTCATGTTGTCGATTGCTGAGCTGACAAAGATGGCCACATCAGGAATAGACGATATTCAGAAATCTGCAAGGGAGGTAACCTGTTAGAGCTCGTATTCAGCAAGAGTGACCTTGACATTTTCCTAGGACAAATGGCAGTAATGGGCACACCCTAGGCAATTTAGCCCCATCAGTCAGTTAAATTGGAGAGAGAAAATACCAAACCGTAGTTGAGAAACAGTGCGCCTGTGATGCATACAGTTGATATCCTGATCATTATTGTGATGTGTGCTTCAAATTAAAGCAGCTCAGTTTGCAAGGGGGGAAGACATGTGTTAACTTTTACTGATTTTTTTTTTCTAGAACAGGACAATTTTTGCCCTACAATCAGCGTAACAGTTCAGTCAGTGAAAGCAATTACCAAAATGTGGGAGTCAAATGGTGTGCCTGTAATGCAGACACTGTACACAAACAGTTTGACTTCATTTATTACTTTAAACATCGATCGATTCAGATCTACATGTCTGTGGTTTGATGTGACATTTGTTTACCAATTAATGTGTGCACAATGACGTAATGATCTTGACCCATAAGCTGGGAAAAGATAACTCTTCCCTGATTTTTTTTTTTTTTTCCAGAAACGGGTAAATTTTCTTTTGCTTGCTGATGATGTGTTTACTTGTAATACATATGTATTTGGGGCTGATGTCCCATTTCCAAAGCCATTCAGCTAAATTATTCTGACTTGCACCATTAACCTTTGTGTGATAAACATCTTGGATATGTGTGCTGATGTGTCAAGTGTTATTGGCTGTCCAAGTACAATTGATTAACATTGCCCAGTGTGTATTTTTTTTTTGCAAACTATATCCAGTGTAGCAGTGACTGTTATATCTTTTTCTGGATTTTATTTCCTAATGGATTTAACATCATTCTTTGTATGGCTGCATGGCGGGATAAAAAACGGTCATACACATAAAACTCCACTCCCTTTGTTGGGTAGATGGGATTAATCCTTGCCTGTCTATACATGGAATGTCTGCAGGAGTATCAGCCTGCCTATGCAGAAAAAAATCATTCTTTGAACCAGCATCAGGTGATATACTTTGTGTTCAATAATCTTACCAAAAACAGAACAAAACGAAAACTCAGACAACAAAAAGTCATTCCGTGGATCAGCCTTTGTCAAGGTTTATGGTGGCAATTTCCTGTGCAGTGTCACTTGCTTCATAGCACCTGCTTTGGTGGTGTGTGACTCCCATGAACATATTTGTTTCATTCAGACTCATACTTAATTCAGTCATGGAAAAATTAGTCACCAACCTGGCCTTGTCTTTCACATGAATATCTGCCATTTTTCCATGCAATCTCTCTGTTTTTTTTTTTTCTTTCTTTTCTTTTTGTAAATAATATTCATTTTCAAACTAAATTAAGAACATTGAAACTGTGTAGTTTTTCTTGGGCACTGGCATTTCTGGTGAAACACAACATTCTTTTTGCAAGAAATGTTTTGTTTTGCTGACAAAAAGTGGATGTGAAAATATTATGCCTATTTTGGCATCATCCACCATAGAACCACCTAGTTCTCAGTTTACTGGATAACAGAATAGCCATACTATAATTCATGATTAATTCTATCCATGTATCTGTGTGTCTTTTTCTCTGGTCTGCTGCCATGCAGCATCCACCGAGCCTCGACTGTACAGACCAGTTGGAATGAAGTTCCGAATAGGGCAGGTCATACGTAACAAGTTCTGGGGGTACCGGGGCGTCATCATTGGATGGGATCTTAAACCCAGGGTAAGTTGGATATAGACTGGAGAGACTGCTGAGAAACAGGTCTGGTCTTGTCCGGACCAAATGTACTGATGTTTTAGAGGGCAAGGTCACAGCTTTTGTCCAGTTATACATGTCTGCTGTGCATAATTGCATGCTTTGGCCTTTTTTTTCTGACTCATGGCAGCCCTGTTGAGATCTGTTCCATAGTACATGTCAGACAGGGTTAGGATATATCCTGTATTTTAAGTTCCACAGCATTACGGTTTGAAAAGCCTGGACCCCAGGGGGTAAATTTAAGCTAAGTTACAAACAAGACAGTAATGAATAACCCACTCTAGTCAGCACAATACAGTGTTGCTCAGTCTTTTCAGTCTCTCCCCCTCCAGCTTTCTGAGCCCTCTTAGCATACAGTGCTTTAGTTTGTTTGATTGCAAGTGCAAGCATACTATACATTTTGCACACAGGCACATACACACACTTGGGCCTCGCTCTCTCTGGTTCTCACACACATGCACACATACATACACACTTGCAGGCACTCACATGTGTTCGGTAGTGATGCCTAGTCAGAGTCAGAAAAAAAGCTTTTCATATTGTGACATAAAAACATTGGTATCTTAAATGTGGCCCCTATATGTGCACAGCTTTGTCAAATCTCTGATCGGCCATGCTTTTATATTGACTATATCTGTATTTGAAAAGTTTGAAGGAATTTATATGGCTATACCATACCTGAGCATTGTTCTGATTGCAGAAAACAGTCTGTAACAGACCATACTTTTAGCACAGGTTTATGTTTCTACTCACAGGCGAGGGAAGTCAGGCCGGAGCGCGTCAGAAGTACTCAGCGGGGCTACTCAGGGTAATCCTGACAGTGTGCTGATCGTATGTGATGTGAGGGATTAAAATAGTTGAAGTACATGGTGGTATGGATGTGACACTCTAAGCAATGACTAAGGGGAGGTCTGCATGGAGTGGGGTGCAGTCTGTTGTGTTCTGTGTCTGTGTCTACGCGGACCACACCAAACGGGGGTGGTTGTAAGACTAATAGAATACCCTGAGCAGAAGTCCTGAGGTAGGTCCATCTTGATGTGTTGATTGTGGTCATTCAGTGTGTTGTGGGTGTTGTTCGGTTGTGGCTTTTGACTGAACTACTTTTTTTGGGCAGAACTGGAAAAGAAGCTTGTTACAAGGGAAGACAAATTAGGTAAGGACCAAAGGATTAGAGGCCAGTTCTGCTGTGGCATGGTGTACGTGTCATGGTTGACGTATGGACGTCGTTGTGGGTGTATGAGGCTAGCACAGTGCGAGAGGGGGTGGGGGGGGTGTGGGATTTTGATGCCCCATTTTTTTTTAGGCCAACAACCGAGCGCGATTGAAGAAGCTGCTGGATCTCTGTGATGAAATGTCTGAGGCCGACCACACAGTCAAATTCCAGCCGTCATTGGTGCGTGCTGAAAGGTTGGCAGGGGGGCTGAGAATTGCTTGGTCATGTTGGTTTCAGCAGGTTTTGGAAAGGGGCAAAGTGCCTAGAGGAAGAGAAAGGAAACATCCAAAGAGATGTAATAAAAAACATGGAAGCAAGATAAGTCGAGGGCGTCAGATGTATAAAGGACAAAGCAGTTCATCTGTTCAAGCGAGCACGAGATGAGAGCGAGCGGCCAATGTTACTGACTTAGTGTCCGCCATCCAGAGAGATCAATAGCATGAAAAGGTGTGCGTGCTGTCGGACCCTAAGATGGAAACCAGAGTGATGCTCGTGTTAATGGTGTAGATGGTAACCGTTTTGAAATTTCCGTTCCATGCTCATGGTTAGGGTCTGTGTGTCAAAGTTGTCAGTATGGGTGAGTTCAGGGATTGGAGTGGACGAGATGGCCCCCGTGCTGAAGACAACCTCAGTCGTTCTGTCTTTGGATATTCTCCGCAAGTACCATTGTCATTGCTGTGTAAACTGAGCCCAGCAAGGATAGTGGACGGTCACTTCATTGTCCAACCACTTAACGCGCAGTCAATGACTAGGCGAGCATGCAGTGTTTTTTCCTATCTGTTGACTGCCGGCTGGATGACTAGCGATAATGAGGGTTTCACTTGGAAGATGACTGCTGCGGTTGAGATTGGGTCAGTGTGTGCAATCGGACTCATCCGCGTTGTGGCTATGTACGAGGGAGTGAATGAGCAGATGGCCGCAATTGCAATTAGGGAACAATCTTGTTTTATTATTTTTTGTTTGGGAACATGTCTTGGTTTGTTTTTGTTGTTTTGTTAGCCAAGGTAAAGGGTACAGTAGTATAACAATTTTCACCCATAGCTTCTAGTGTTTGTCGCAGGCTTAGACTCGGGATCAGTGCTTTCATTCTCTTTTCACTGTGTGATTGTCAGCACTTACTACAGCCCCAGCTATGCCCGTCCTGGTGGACGTGCGAGATCGCATGGACCCCACAGAATGTGGCGTACATGTACTGGGAAGAGATGGAAGCTCATAGCACAAAGCTTAGGTGTGGAGTGGGCGCAGCTTATATGATGTTATCTGAGGGCGGGTTGGGTGCTGGGTCGTGCATGCATGTGTGCGTGCCGTAGGTGTGGGGGGTGTGGAGTGATAGTGAAGGGATGGGTGCGCGGAGGGTGGGGGGTGTGTGTGGAGACAGAACATGGTGGGGGGGTGCTGAGGGGTGGGGGGATGTGGGGGTGGGGTGGGGCGGTGGGGGGAGTGGGGGGGGGGGGTGGGGGAAGAAAGAAGGGGGGAGTTGAAGAGGCTGTAGTGAATAAGTCGGTGGGGGGTGGAGGTGGGTGGGGGTGGTCAAAGTGATGAGTGAAGCTAGGTGTTGGTTGTAGTGATAGGTGTGGGGGTGACAAGGCGTGCGTCTGTCCTATTAGTATCCCTATTGTCTTTGCTTGTGTGTTCTGGACTCCCCAGTTCATAGCCAGACCAGGGTTTGCTGCTGCAGTCCATCAACATTGTTGACTGGGATCTTGTTTCCATGGGTCTGTCCCATTTTAAATCAATCGATTTATTGAGCAGTGAGTAGTTGTTGTCAGTATTTCATTTTGTGGTTGACTCTACAATAGAAATGATCCAGGTGCACCTGCACATACAGCGGGCACACCTGCAGATAAGTGAATTGGGAGTGTCTTGCCAAAACCAAGGCA
This sequence comes from Conus betulinus, assembly GCA_016801955.1. Classification (NCBI taxonomy): domain Eukaryota; kingdom Metazoa; phylum Mollusca; class Gastropoda; order Neogastropoda; family Conidae; genus Conus; species Conus betulinus. Next base: position 355,606 of record JADBJO010000472.1, on the reverse strand, counting down.
AAAAAATCGTTACACATGCATGTTTGGCACACCAGCATGCTGCTCACCACGCACATGCATGCCCGTGCATGCACACACGGACCAGGGAACAATACACAACCACGGTGGGGAGGCGGGTGGGGGGGGGGAAGACAAGGCCACAAAGCACAGGACACACCGGGGCACGGGACCGGCACACACACCCAGTTACATAATCTGCTGCAGCGAAGTGCATGTGGGCAGAGACGGACTACACACTAACGCTAAACACTGTTCAGCTGCATGGGCACCACACCCCGCCCACACAAACAAACCAACAACCAAACCGTAATCCAGCTTTCTACTGCAGATAAAAAGAACTTTATGTCTGTGCTGTTGTAGCTATGGCAGTGCGTTGTTCAATGTGGGGATTTGTTAGTGGTTGTTTTCAAGGTCCCGATCATGCGATCACCATAACTAGGATCACTACTTATGAGGCTTACGACCGTGGCCGATTACATCCCTCGGGGCGTGGTATGTTTAGTGACGGGGCTACGCCCTGAGTGTGTTGATCCACTTGTGCGCCTGTCTCCGTCCATCATGGACTGCTTTGTGATGCTGCGTGGGTATGACCGCATTCCAGCGAAAAGACTACAGTGTGTGCATGCGCACACCTGTTGTTGTCGTGATGGTGTTGTGCGGTGGTGTGTGTGGAGTGTGTTGGAGGTGTGGGTGTGTGGTGTGTGGTGTGTAGTGGGTTGGTGGTGGCGCTATAGTGATTTTAAGGGTCTGACTTTGCCACTTAATTTTATTGGATGGGTGCCTCTGTATAAGGAAGGAAAATTGGCACATGTGAAGATAGAAATGATGACTATAAACAATAGGAATAGGCTTTGCTTGTTGTGGTGTGGTGTTTGTGCGTGTGTTGTGGTTGTGGGTGTGTGTGAGTGTGTGTGTGAGTGCGGTTTGAAGATGTTGTGTAGAATGAGTGTATTCAGCGAATGGGATGAATAATTAGTAACTAAAGCAAAAAAAATGAAGAGAAAAGATAAAAATAGCTATGAAGCTAGAAATAAGGAGAACGAAGTATCCATGTGGGTGTGGGTGTGGGGAAGAGAAGAAGAAGGAGGAAGGGGGTTGGAGGGGGGGGGCGGGGGGGGATGGTGGAAAAGGCTCAGCAGATCGCGATGTATGCCAACGTAAAAAAAAGGATACGATTCAGGATACGATTCCCATCAATTACACCTGACAATATCATGTGAATATCTACTATGTCATTGAAACGGTATATTGGGACACTGTGTTTCTTTCATTGAAAACGTATTTGGTTGGAAATTTCATTTCATGAATATCATGAATTACATGTGTGGTGTATACTATTACACAATGAGATTGACCTATATTTCATCGATTTGCTGGGGGTGGTGTTTTGTCGCTTATTCCTTGAAAAAACATATCATGTTTGTACATATATAACAATTCTGAGATGGGTTGACGGTGGTTGCACACATGTGGACTGGCATATATGTACATAACGTCTCTCCCTCCCTGAGTCTATGGATTTTCTGTCCCATCGCGTGTCCATATGAATTTGGTAAAAGTATATATTCAACTTTGCTTTTTGATGGTAGCATTTGCGTAGTCAATTGGATTTTTTGATGTCAAATCAGTCTCTGTGTCGTTGAATGTTTTTTAACAATTTTGTTTTGTCTTTTTTATAAAGGTCTTGGGGGCTTTAAATATCATTGTTTTGTTTATAAGAGTAGTGGGCATTTAGTGGCAGTTTTTTATTCCATTTCCCTTCATCAGTTTTCATCACCAGCAATGCTCCAAGATGCCCCTTCTGTAAGCCAGGGATACAGGGGGCGAAAGGGCGAGCATGGAAGGGGGGAATAATTTCAGCTTGCCCTGTGTTGCGAAATTACTACAAATGTCGTTTTCCAGGATGTGGTGGATTTTTGTCCGAGATAACGTGTTTTGCTTTGTGGTCTCTTGAGTAGAGGGAGCAACAGGGTCAGCAGTGCATCATCACATATACATTTTTTGAACAGAAGAGCCTGGTTCTCTTAAAAGCAAATACAGTTTGATGGAAAAAAATTTCCCTCAGTGGGGTCATGATAGCGCATTTAACGTTACTCTCATTGTTTTCGTTTTTTTTTTCTTTTAATCACAGGGGAAAGCGTAATTTCCTGTCAGAATGACTAAGGATAGAGAGAGGGTGTTAATTTTTGCAAGAACATGTGGCAACTGTGCAAAGGATGTTTTTTTTATTCAATCTGGGAAACATAATCTGAAGGTGGAGAAGAACAGAACAAAACAAAAATTGGTAAAAGTAGCATCACAGACATTGTTTTTCTCTTACACACCATGCAAGGCTTTGTCTGTGATATATATATATATATAATAATATATTCTTAATTATTTACCTCTTAATGATTCCTTGTCCCAGTTTCTTAGTTTGATATTTTAAGCTTGCCAGTAGGATGCGGTTTTGTGAAAACAGTGGGAATGAAGAAGAAGTAATAATGGACAGTTTACAGAGTCAGTGTTCCACTGCCAGCCTTACATGCTGTTATCACCATTACCCCAACTACAATTCAGGCATAGATCAGGACACATGAAACAAAGGCTTGTGCACTCTGTCATGCCCAATATGGCAGTGGGAAAGAATTGTCCTTGGACTTTCAAGCCAGAACATTTTATTTCCTTGTGGCGATTTTGTGTGTTTTAAGGCAAAGGGCATGAATAATTTTTTTGTTAAATCCAGGAACCAACAGATAAAAAGCTGTTTTCAACTTGAAAAAATGGATCTCATCATCCCAACGATATCATCTTTTAATTTACAATGTTATTATTAAATTGATTGCTTAATTTCGTACATAATTTGATGAAGCTAGTGTTTGGTCTTTGAGCCTATTGTGTGATTAAAAGAGTGTTTGGAACCCTGTTTAATCTTAAGCTGGGGGATATTTGTAACATGGTAAGGCTCTCGACCTAACACTTTAGATTATCTTCGAACTTGTTCCAAGACTCAAACATTTTTCATCACGGATTCTTTTTAAGATAATGATTGGTGCCAAAGGAATATGGTACAATATCTTTACCAGATCATGTGTCCAAAACACTGGCAATTTCAGGTTGTTACCCTTAATGGCTTTGCTTTGATAAAATCCAATTTAATGTTTTACCCCCCTGATAAAAATCCAGTTTAATGTGTACCCCTTGGAGACCCGAAGGAGAGGGTGTGTTTAGCATTACCCTGACACCTTCAGAGTAAACAAAAGGGTAATGTGTGAAGACTGGCAGCAAGGCCACCAGTTCAAACTTGTGACCTTGTAATGTGAGGTGAAATCACTATCCGAGTTGGCTTTCCTATGGAACGTAATGGAAGTACCATTAATGATGAAGTCTGATGAATCATGCATGTGTTTGAAATGCTGAGATGGTGTGCATCAGCTCTGTAGATACTGTTTGAACTCTCCCTGCCACTGGCAGGAACATTCAGAGCTATCAAGCGGCCCTTTTGTCCTAGCTTGATTTCTTTTCAAGTGGTTAAAACAAAAACTTCGTGTTAATTTTCTGAGCAAAAACCTGTATTCTTTATTCAAACAAGAAAAGTAACTAATTTAGTCCTCAGTCCAGAGGAATGGAATTAGAAGTGAAACGGTTTTTAGAACTGAACAAATCTGTTGTGTGAAAATTCTGACTGGACAGATAGTAATGCACTAAGCTGCCATAAGTTGTTTTTGAGAGAAATTTTAGTTTTGCCTTGCTGGGTAATTGCACACTTAACATGTAGTTTTAATGAAATGCTTGCATTTTGGAACATCTATCGTCTGGCCTTTCTAAACAAAACTTGCTTGTGATGATCGTAAGTGGTAAGATGGTATTGGTGGAACTTGACTATTGTTTCTTGGGGCCATTTTAATGGGTTCCTTGGAAGTAAAGGGTATATACAATATATGTGGTATGTATGTTATATATATATGTTTGTAGTGTGTGGTGTGTGTGTGTGTGTTTGTGTTTTGTGGTGTTGTGTTTGTTGAATATAAATGAATGGGTGAACAGAATTTGTTGCAAACCATCACCTTGTGCACAAGAAATAATTAGGATGTAAGACAGGTTGTGGGTGCCATATTCATGTTGGAGATGATACTGCTGATGTTAGCCTGGAGGATCTTTTGCAGCTCAAAACGCTGTGTGTTGGTTGAAATACTTATTGAATCTGAGTTGAAATGTGTTTTTGCAGGGCGTACAAGTAGATTGGTGTTCCAGGTGCAATATGGCTGTTTTGTAGAATTTTTTCGAATGTACTGCTTTTTAATTGGTTAATGGTTGTATTTTATGCTCTGCTCATCTTGGTGGATGATCTGTTGTTTATTGTGCACGCTTGAGCGCATTGTACACACACACACACAAGCACACAACACACACACACACACACACACAGACCGCACACACACACACACAAAACAGAGATTCACAGAGAGTTTGAGGGAATGCTTGCCAGCTCCCCAGTGGAGGTGATTTTATTTACATTTTTTTATTAGAAAAGTAGGTGCATAAAAATACATGTTATCCAAATACTATCAGTTGTGTTACAGAAGTGGTTCTATGTAATCCAGTAGTTTTGGGTTGTCCAAGCATGCATGCGATCGTGCATGTGTGCGTTTGTGTGTGTGTGCATCTCGGGTAAGCTTAAGCATTTTCTCAGCAAATGCAAACCATGGTGTCATCAAATTTGGCAGAATGATAAACATGAAGATTTCCCCAGCCATCTCTCCTTTGTGATATTTCATATTACAAAATTGATATTTTCTTTATGATTTTGATCTTATACAATAACTGCTTTAGATGCTAACACAAGACATGTTAAATGATGTTTCTTGAAAATATTGTAACCAATATTAAGGTAAATTCTGCGAAGATTGGAGCATCGAATGCTATTTCTACCCAGCAAGGGTGGAGATATAAATAAATGTATTATTAAATTCAGAACTAAGGTAGGCCACATGTCAGTATATCTTGCCAAATATGGCCAAGGAAGACTGTATGAGTGTATGATGAATCAAGCATGTCAAACAGCTTTCAAGGTGCAATTAAAAGTGTCTCTCTTGTTTTTAACAATGATACTTAGATCTTCACAAAAACTATAAGAACATATTCTAAATTTCAAAACAAAACAAAATTAATGTTCCTCATGGAAACATCCAATTTGGCCCACAAACAATAAATTGTATGTATATGATGGCAAAACAATGCAATACATGTGGGCAAGTTTTGAATGCACAGGAGACCTGCTGGTTAGAAAGCCCCTGAAAGAGATCAAATTTTTGATGAGAGAAACATCGTTGAATTGAAATGAAGTTTTCTCCCACTGGAAAGACAGGTGCCCTTATGGTATAATTGCCAGAGAGAGGGGCTAAAATCAAGGTCAGGATTGTTCTGACGGTTGCAAATACAAGCTGAAAAGGAGAGGAGACAGGATAAGGAAGGGACAAGTGGATGGAAGAATGGTTGTAAGGGGAAATGGGGAGGTAGGGGGTGGGGATGAAGGGTGGGTGGACAGAGCTGAAGGTCAGTGAAGGGGTAACTGGTCACCACAGTCTTACTTGGAAGTAAGGACTTGGAATGCTGTCTGCTTCTGCCAGAGCTGTGTGCCACTTAAAGGCTTTGCATTTGCTGTCAAATGTTTAATTATTACATTTCTATATATGCCCTTTCCTTCTCCATCTATTCCGTGCCCTTCATCCTGGTGTTTTATGTTTCTGTCACATGCGAGTCAAATAGGCAAATTGCTTGTTCTTTTTTTGTCCTTGTTATTATACTCATGCAAATACCACAGCACATACTTCTGTTGCTTAAAAGAACCTTTTTTTTTTAGGCAACATTGCAATAAATTGATTTGTGGTTTGTAGCAGAGAACAGCTGAACCTTTACAAATTGCGATAAATTTGTCTCACATGATTGGTGACTGAAAATCACAATACATCTGTCTCACATGACTGATAGTGCCCTTCCCCTCCCTCCCCACTTCCAACCCATACAAAAGTAAGGTACTTTTATTGCATAACTGAGAACAATGGCATTCCTGCAAAACTACAGTTAGTAAAGAAACTCGGCACATGACCTCAAACACTTCACCAAACAATTAATTCGTTTCACCTGACTGAAGATAGTGCTTTCCTTGCTGGTCCCCCTCCTCCCCCAATGTCCCATATCCCACAAAAATTGCAATAAATTTATCTCCCATGACTGAGGACAATGGCATCCCTACTGCAATAAATGTATATATCACATGACTGAAAACTGTGGCATCCTTGCAAAATTGCAAGAGAATTATATCACATGCCTCAAGACAGCGACGCCTCTGCAAAACTGCAATAAATTGGTTTGTGGCATGTGACAGAGGACATTGGCAGCTGTGCGCAATGAAGGTATCTCATGTGACTTATGACAGTGGCACCTGTACACAACTGCAGTGAAGGTGTCTCATGTGACTTATGACAGTAGCAATTGCTGTACACAGCTGCAGTGAAGGGTATCATCATGTGACTTATGACAGTGGCACCTGTACACAATTGCAATGAAGGTATCTCATGTGACTTATGACAGTGGCACCTGTACACAATTGCAATGAAGGTATCATCATGTGACTTAGGACAGTGGCACCTGTACACAGGTGCAATGAAGGTATCTCATGTGACTTGGGACAGTGGCACACCTGTACACAATTGCGATGAAGGTATCATCATGTGACTTAGGACAGTGGCACCTGTACACAGGTGCAATGAAGGTATCTCATATCTCATGTGATTGGGAGAGTGGCACCTGTACACAATTGCAATGAAGATCATCATCATGTGACTTACACAGTGCCACCTGTACACAATTGCAATGAAGGTATGATCATCATGTACTTATGACAGTGGCGCCTGTACACAATTGCAATGAAGGTATCATCATGTGACTTATGACAGTGGCACCTGTACACAAATGCAATAGATGTTTCTCAAGTGACTTATGACAGTGGCACCTGTACACAACTGCAGTGAAGGTGTCTCAAGTGACTTATGACAGTGGCACCTGTACACAGCTGCAATGAAGGTATCTCATGTGACTTATGACAGTGGCACCTGTACACAACTGCAGTGAAGGTGTCTCATGTGAACTAGGACAGTGGCACCTGTACACAATGGCAATGAAGGTGTCTCATGTGACTTATGACAGTGGCACCTGTACACAACTGCAGTGAAGGTGTCTCATGTGACTTAGGACAGTGGCATCTGTACACAATCGCATTGAAGGTATCTCATGAGACTTACGACAGTAGCGCCTGTGCACAATTGCAATAAATGTATCTCAAGTGGCTTAGGATGATGGCACCTGTACACAACTGCAATGAATGTATCTCACGTGACTTAGGACAGTGGCACCTGTACACAAATGGCAATGACTGTATCTCATGTGACTTTTGACAGTGAATCATATCTACAATTGCAAGAACTGTATCTCACATGACTTAGGACAGTGGCACCTGTACACAATGGTAATACTTTATCTCATGTGACCGGACAGTGGAACCTGTACGCAAATGCTGTGAACGTATCACATGTGACAGGGCAGTGGAAACCATACACGATTGCTGTAAATATATCTCGTATGACAGGAGAGTGGAACCAGCATGCAGTTGTTGTAAATGTATCATGTGTGACTGAGGGTATTAACACCCATGCAGAATCCTATGAATTTCTCTCATGGATTGAAATCAGTGCCATGCTTGTAATCAGTAGTGATGATGAACCATGAGATGAGTAGAGAGTCATCTCTGTTTCTTACAGGAGGAAAAAAGACAACACAGAAGCAGACCTTGTAAAGTATTGAAATGTGGGTGAATTATTATTCAGCTGTGCTTTTTTTTTTTTCCTTCAACTGTTGAAAGATAGCGATTGAAACATTTAAGAAGTTTAGAAATGAAATGGGGGGGGGGGGGGTACTTTACTTTTTTGTTTCATTCTTTTTTTTGTTGTTGTTATAACCAAAAAAAAATCTCTTAGAGGATGTAACTCTCTCTTAGAAGACAGCTGGGAAATTGAAAAGGTTGTATTCACAGAAGTAGTTGGCCTTGTTGGAAAGGGCAAAAATAAGAAAAACTAGCAAAACAGAATGATGTCTACCCCCCCCCCCCCCCCCCCCCCCCCCTGTGGAAGATCATGGTCATTGGGGGATGGTAGGTAGTGGTTTTGATTTTTGTAGAGTTTACTCTCTCTCTCTCACTCTCTGTCTCTGTCTCTCTCTGTCTGTCTGTCTCTCTCTCTCTCTCTCTGTCTCTCCCCTATTCATTTCCTCATGCAGGTTGCTAGGGGCTCTCTCAGTTCCAGTTTTATCCCTGCCCTCTGAAAGTTCTGTGCTTGTAAATTCCTCTTTTCTGTTACTGTCTTCGATGCTGCCCTATTCGCTTGCATCTGTTTTGAAAAAATGGGTTTTCTGTGTTTTTACCTGTGTGACTCGTTCATTTATCTGTAATCTAGACTGTCTGTACACTTCATTCTCTGATTACACTTTATAAAATGCTCGCTTTTTTTTTTTTTTTCATTGTAATCTGATGACTGACACGTGTGTTGGGCTAATGCACAGGTCAGAAATCTAAGACTTATCTATGAGACCCTTTTCTTAAATCTTCTCATCTCAGTCATTAATTCATGTATCCATCAACTGTGATTCGTGTGCAGTGTGATCTCATAACTCAGCAGATGTGGTGTAGTGTACATGGACTTGTTTACACCACACACAGTGACACTTCCTTGATGAAACTGAAACTGAATCTGATGACTAGGGAGTGAGACTATACACACTGTTCAGGGTTGGCACTAAGTGCCAGTAGTAATGTCCTGTTATTCACATCAGCACTGTACAGTGTCTGTTGGTCTGTACGGGTTTTGTGTGTATTTTGTGAGGCACGTTTATGGGGTGTTTTTTTTTTTTTTTTTTCATCTATTTTTGTACGTTTTGTTTAAATCTGTAAATCACAGCTGGGTTTTCTCTATCTTTAGGATGTCATTAGTATAGCTGTTATTTATCATACATGTTTTTCATATAGCTCTGTTTAGTGTGTTGCTTTTTTTGGTACAGGCTTTTTTTTTTCTCTCTGTGTGTGTGACAGCCCTGTACAGACTATGTGTGGTTAGTGGGGCTACTTGAACACTGAATCTGAAATACCCTCTGAATTGCTCTTTTTCTCTCTCTCTTTGTCCACCTGTCTCTCTGGCCATCCACCTCTCTCTCTCTCTCTCTCTCTCTCTCTCTCTCTCTCTCTCTCCTCCCTCTCTCTCTCTGTCTCTCTCTCTGGTTACCCACCTCTCTCTCTCTTTCATTTTTGATCTTCAGTAATTTAAATTCAGTGTTTGTGACTAATATAAGAAGTTCATATACTTTGGTTCATGGGATGCTTCTCCTTCACCCCATTGTTATTATTACTGTTATTATTATTATTATGTAATATCGACAATTTATGATGTTTAGAACTCAATTTTAGCATAAAGTTATCATGTGTTGAATACTCTGTGGTGTTTTTGTAAAATGATGGTGATTAAAGGAATAACTGAAAATCATGCTAAATCAATGTGCATACAATCATATGTACGCATACACTCACTTCACCACAAGTGGCCAACACACACACATGCATGCACGCTCGCATGCACGCATACACACACACACACACATACACACACACACACGCACACATACAGACACACACACACACACACACACACACACACACACACACACACACACACACACACACACACACACACACACACAAAACACACACACACACACACACACACACACACACACACACACACACACACACACACACACACACACACACACACACTCACGCGCGCGCACACACACACATACACACACACGTACACGCACACACACACACACACACACACACACTCCCCACACACACATGCATGCACGCTCACATGCACGCATACACACACACACACACACACACACACACACACACACACACACACACACACACACACACACACACACTCACACACACACACACACACACACACACACCCCCACACACATGCATGCACGCTCACATGCACGCATACACACACACACACACACACACACACACACACACACACACACACACACACACACACACACACACACACACACACACACACACTCCCCAAAATGCCACGAAGAAAATGATACTGCGAAAAATGGCTGGAGTACTTGAGGCATCACCGCTGGCAACAAGAAATCATGTGACCACGCTGATTGTTCTGATAAGATTCCCTTGCTTCCCAACCACTCCATTCGTGTATCTGATCAGACGCACACCAACTGGATCAGACACATGGACGTAGGGTATGCACTTTTCTTAAAACACCATTTTGTACAGGTCTCTATGTTGACGATGTTTGCATCTGTCCTTTTCCCCTTATTCCTTAAGCACCTGCTGTTCCTCACCATGCTTTTATGCACATGCATGACCACATGTGTCCAAATGCAAGTACATGCACGCTCGCACACACACACACACACACACACACACACACACACACACACACACACACACACACACACACACACACACACACACACACACACACACACACACACACACACACACACACACACACACACGCACACAGAGGAGATGGAGACTGTCATGAATTGTATAATACCGATGTAATTAGGGTGAACGTTTGAATAAAGCACAATCCATGTCGTATGCATGTCCATGTACTGAGAGCAGGTGTAATATTTGTGTGTATGTAGTTTTGGGGTGCTCGTGCATTCTTTCGTGTATGAATGCATTTACTCTGTTCCATAATATATTGATTCACTTATTGAGTGACAGGCCAAATTGTTAATCTTTGCTTGTTGTAATGTCATTTATGATAGGGCATGTATGGTTAAATTTGTCAAGGAAAGAAGCAGAAACATCTTGAGGAGATATCTGCAAAGGCTGCGATCAATTTTTCAATTTGCAGATGGTGCGCTGAACATTCAAAGTCAAATCCTGATTTTGTTCAGTTGTTTTGTTTCTTTCAAATTGAAATTGGTTAAAAGCAGAGATAAAGTTATGTGCCTTTTGGGACCTAATACATTTTGTTCTTTCAAACCTGATTTGAACAATGTTACCTTCTCTTTCTAAGTTCTGTTCTGTAAATTAATGTTAGAATCAAACAGACATTACTAAATATCAGTGAAATGATTCAGCTTCTGGGCAGGTCCTCCTCTGGTAGGTGGTCAAATGACAAGACTGGTAGCTTGCAATGTACTGTTGGCATTGGGACTGAGTGTGGCTGTTTTGGGATGGAGGAGGGAAGATGAGCACCTCTTAGATATCATCCTCAACAAATTTCATATTTTCCTTCATGCAGTCAGAACTCAGCCTTCTCCTTCACCTCTATGGTGTACTTTATGATACAACAGAAAGCATGTTCCTTGTTAATGTTTTTTATAGGAAAGTACATGAGTTGATTTCAAGTATTGGTTTTGCTTTTTGGTACAAGATCAGCGTTGAAGTATAAATCAAAACTGCTAAAAGCCTAAGTCTAGCACACAAATTAAAAAGAAACAAAGTCCTTCATGATAATGAAAAATAACAAGTTTTGCAGAAGTCAGTCTTATTTCAAACAGTGGGGTTTGGCCCAGTGAATTCACACGTGGCAAGAAATTGATGTGGAAAGATTACAGGCACAGACCCTGTAGAGGTTCTGATTTGTGCTTGATGTTTACACTTTTTTTTCTTTCACAGCACAGAGTCTGACTTTAGTGATTGGCTCTGATCTGGTGTGAATAACAGGACTGTTTGATATTTTGGATGAGAAATCAGGCAATGGAATAGTCTGAAACAAAAAAAATCTGGTGACAGAATACAAATGATAAATATGAGGAGAGCCTATGGGAAGATATGTACCTTCTATGTGTTAGAGTCATCACACTTTTGCAACAAAGAACAGAATAATTAAATTATTAAGACTTCAGCAACAATGACAGAATGGTCACTTTTGTTTTGGAAAAAAAAAGTGGCTCAAACTCAGACTATGATTTGTTTTTGTTTCAAAGTGAGGAAGTGAAAGTGGTAACAAACTGGGCTGGAAGTAGAACTGGGGAAAAATGGGGTCTGGGTACATTTTTAATTGTGTGCAATTTTAAACATTAATGAATGAAAGCAGAGGATGCAATACATTCCATAGACTTCACAATTAAACAATAGAAGAGGAAAATTTATGAAGGTTATTGAACTGTTTCAATCTCCAAAGACTTGCAAATTTTTAGGGAAGAAGAGGGGAAGTAATACAAGAAAGAAAGAAAAATGGAGCCAACCAGAGGTTTTTTTTTCTTTACAGATGAATAACTGACTATTCCATCTACATCTTAAAGTGAAAAGGAAGTACTTAGAATCTCAGGCACCTCTCTTTCTGACTTTCTCAATATCTTCACCCCTTTGGGTGTTGGTTGTCGAAAAAGAGGCAGTTAAGAACATACAAATATTTATACAAATATTTGTTAACTTGTGGTTTGTCCTTGGCAAATTAAAAGATGACAGTGTCATGAAGGACTCCTGTTTTGGATTTATTTGTTGGCCTGTCTACCTACTCCACACACATCCATGTTTCTTTGTTTCTGCTTACCTGTCCATCTGGCTGGCTGCCTGACTGTGGGATTTTGCTGAACCCAAAAAAAATGAGTCATGAATCCTCTGCAGCTGGAGAATTGTAATCAGCTGGTTGCGGTTGGTTCTGAAATTGTGATATAATAAAGGTGATCATTCTATTAAACATCCTTATCCTTTCTCCAATAAGATATCAATATGACCAGCTTCAATGGATTGAAGAATTGGTCTAATAATGATAATGAGATACTTATTAAGTTTGAATCTACAAATTACCGGGAGCTGAATTAGCATATGATAAACTGATCAGCAGTAATAGAAAGTGCTTGAAATGAGGATGAAGACATACAAGATTAGACATAGAAGCTCCTTATCACTACTTCCCATCCCACTTCACCACACATGCACAAAACCATCACCAAAATTCAGTAGCGCACACCGTACATACACTTGCACAGGCATGTGTACATAATTATATAACAGTAGGAGAATACTTGAGGAATAAATTATGACTTTTCATACCAGCTTGTTACACTTTTTTATGGTAGAAACAGAAGTGAACTAAAAAATGAAAAGATTGTTTTGGATAAGCTGTGCTTTCCATTTTTATCCCAAGTGATACTCGGCAAAAAAAATGTGTTGAACTTTGCTGGTATACATCTTTAGATGGCTTGACCATTAAAGTATGTTTGCTGGTATCAACGTCTGTAACATTTTACATTGTTATGTAATTGTTTAATTTTTTGTTGTTGTTGCTTTGTCTTCTTCAGCTGAAGTTTTGTCAGACTCTGTCATGAATTTTGATTTGGCTCTGATAAGATAGATTATTTTCTTATATCTGACTGTACAAGGTGTTGGAAACATGTGATTTTATTCTGTGTACTATATCAAAGCTGCTCATTCATGAGAATAAGCATTGGGAATTTTAGGACAATCTCAGGCTTTTCATCTAAATTTTATCATTTGCTGTGGGGCATAGGATGATCTTCAGTTTTAGGGCTGAGGTATCTTTGGTGTTTTTGTTTCATTTGGGACATTACTGCAATGTGGTTAAGGTTCAGGAAGTGTACATATTTGATCAGTTGATGTCATTTTGTTAAAAGAAACATGACTTGTTTGTGTATAATGTCTTCTTTGAAGGAGAGAAGTGCATGAAAATAAAAGTAAATTTATTTGTTTCATATGGATATGTTATCACTAGTGCTTTGGGAGTGTTTGTGTGAGGAAGAGGGAGGGCTTAGGGAGAGTGCACGCAACTGATCACATTTTAGACAGTATGTCTGTTTATCTGTTTGCAAAGTATGTCCTCTTTTTGTCGTCTCTCTCTCTCTCCCTTCTCCCCATCTCTCCTAATCTTCTTTTCTTTCTGTCTGTCTTTTTTTTTTTGTCATTTGATGACAGAATGCAAACACATCATCTCACTGTTCCCATACCCAGATTATTCATAGTTTAAATGTATGCATCGAGTCCTGCATGGGCGGGATTTTTTCTGCCCCACACCACTGACCCTTAAGTCGTGGCCTGGGTACTAGTCTTTCAGATCAGATGTTAAACAGCGGTCCCTGTGGGCAACTGGTCGTGGTGCACATTGAAGACCCCATGACAACAAGAGAGTGGTGTAGACATACTCAGTTTGATAGGTAAACAAAAGCATACAGAAGCAGAAGAGAGAGGGCAACTGGTGTAATAGGAATGTGCTCTGGTTGTGAAGAGCACCCCTAACATGCACGCAAACCCACACAGATTCTTGTGTAATGAACGACCTGATTTTTAATCAGGATAGCTTGAAAGTTGATGGAGGTACTGTGATATCTAATGACTGTAAATTTGCTCTGACATTTGTTAATTAATCATTCACTGAAAAAAAAACTGTAACGATACACATTTTCGCTGCGCAGATGAAATGCACACACTCACACACACACACACACACACACACACACACACACACACACACACACACACACACACATTCTTCAAATATGCTTGCAGTATTTTATTCATTTACTTGTTTTCCACAAAGAAAACCATTGATTAACACAGTTTTAAGGTATTGATGGACATTCTGGTAACATAACTGTAAATCTACTGCAATTGTGTACAAATCATTGATGGGAGGAAAATGTATTTATTGAAACACAAAGTCCAACATGTATGATCTAACTGATCAACTTAAAGACTGTACAATCATCTACCATTAATTGCAACTGAAAACCAACTTATATTTTAATGTGATTACCATTTTTAAAAACCATGTACAGCCTTGATTAGGATCAGGAAAATACTGTTGTGACATATTAGTGTACCAACAACAA
>JADBJO010000472.1:308166-330666 GCA_016801955.1 Conus betulinus | reverse complement strand
ATGATGTTGTTAGTAGTCACGTGTTGTTGCTGTTATAGACATCGCTTTCTTTTTTCTTTTTTTTTTTTTTTTCGTCAACATTGTCATCTTTCCCACCGCTTTTTTTTAGAAAATCACTTTCTCAGTCTGTTTGGTAGTTTGTTGTTGTTGTTGTTGTTGTTGTTTTTGGCTCTTGTTTCTTTTCTTCTTTTTTTCCCCCCGGCCGTCTCTAAACGACTCCTAACTAACACCAAGGTCCACCATGATGTGAGACATAGACATTTTACTGCAGTTTCCATGAAAACCTTGTTCGGAGTTGTTCCACCTGATGTGATCTTTGAATCTTTGAAAGAGATTAAAATTTTTAATCTGATCTGATATTTTAGAGTGGAAAGATTTTAAACAACATTCCGAGTGTGTTTTTAGAAGACATATTTTAAAGGGTTGTGGTAAATGAATGAATTGTGAGTTGACTTCAACGCGGTGGTGACAGCCCCGATATGGCCCTTTGCGGTCGGCTGGGCTATAAGCAACATTACCTTACACTCACTGCCCACCACCACCAGCACTCCACCCCACAGCTCTTTTATATTCCCTTTTCTGATCATTTTCACCTGACCTATCCTATTCCCTCTAGCCCCCCCCCCCCCCCCCCCCCTGCCCTCTCCTTTCCAATCCCCCCCCCCCCCCCCTTCTTCTTTCTTTCTTTCTCGATCTTCTCACCTCTCTTGTTTTCCTTCTTCCTCTCTTTTTTCGCGACAATCAACTTTAGCATCCCCACGATATTTTCCTTTTTCTTACTTTTTTTTCTTTTCTTAATTTCCTTCTTTCTCTGTTTCATTATCTGTCTGTCTGTCTGTCTGTCTGTCTGTCTATCTATCTACCACTATATACCTATTTATATCTGTCTATCTATCTGTCTAGCTATCTTTATTTACTTATTTATTTTATTCATTTATGTGTCTATTTTTTTTCAGGCAGCCGTTGACTGATTCAGCAACACCCCTCACTCTCACCACCACCACCACCACCACCACCACCACCAGCTGTCATCATGACGACGTTGGAACGTCAGCAGACGAAGGATGTGGGCAACTACAACTACACCCGGCCCCGCCAGCCCATCGCCGCCATGTTCAACTCGCCGGGGCCGTGCTACGGGCTGCCCAGCCTGGTGGGTCAGAAGGCCCACGACACGCGCAGCGTGCACCACAAGTACCCCGCCTGGGTCTTCGGCATCAAGCACGGCAAGTTCCGCGACGACTGTTCCCCCGGACCCTGCTACTTCCCCGACACCAAGATCTACAGGTGAAGACAGACAGAGAGAGAGAGAGAGAGAGAGAGAGAGAGAGAGGGGGGGGGGGGGGGGGGGGGGGAGGAAGATGAGGGAGAGGAGGTGGAGGGGTGGAGGAGGAGGGGAGAAGGGGTTGTTTTATGTGTGTGTGTGTGTGTGTGTGTGTGTGTGTGTGTGTGTGTAGGGGGTGGGGGTGGGGTGGGGTGGGGGCTGTCTTCTGCCTCTCTCTCTGTCTCTCGGACTGGGTGTCTGGTCTCTCTGTACCACTGCCTGTCTCTGTCTCTCTATTTTTTTCTTCTTCCTTTCCATCCTCGGATGGTAAGAATGTGGTGTTTTCTATGGTTCTTTTTTTTTTTTATAGAACAAGTTTTGCTCACGGGTATCCTTCACTACACCTCCTCCTCCTTCCCCTTTTTCCAGTCCCCTCCCCCTCTCCCCTTTCGTATTCACGCCGTTCCCATCTGTGTGTGTGTGTGTGTGTGTGTGAGTGTGGTGTGTGTGTGTGTGTGTGTGTGTGTGTGTGTGTGTGTGTGTGTGTGTGTGTGTGCGTGCGTGTGTGTGTGTGTGTGTGTGTGTGTGTGTGTGTGTGTGTGTGTGTGTGTGTGTGTGTGTGTGTGTGTGTGTGTGTGTGTGTGTGTGTGAGATAGGGGGAGAAAAAGAGAGAGAGAGAGTGTGTGTGTATGAGAGAGAGAGAGAGTGTGTCGTGTGTGAAGAGAGAGAGAGAGAGAGAGAGAGAGAGAGAGAGAGAGAGAGAGAGAGAGAGAGAGAGAGAGAGAGAGAGATGGTAAGTTCATAAGGGGTCATGCAAGGTGCAAGCGACACTATAATCTTCTCGTCTTATTCAAAATAGGCTTGTTTCTTGTTTCAGCTTTCTCTCGTGAACATGTGTTCACACCCCCCCCCCCCCCCCCCCCCACCCCGTCTCTATTGAGCAACAGGGAATGTGTCACGTCATGCACGGGATCCATGATGTCACTTCATTCTTCCCTCACCCCCCCCCCCCCCCTCACCTCCCAATCACTGTCTTCCTCTATCCCCTCGTTAGTGCAGAAAAACAATTTGGTACCGTACAAGATTTCCGTGCACTCAGCGTACAATTTTCCCCATTCTTCTTCTATCTTTTTTCTTTTTTTTTTTTTTTTTTTTTTTTTTTTTTTTAAACTTGTTCGGGCATTTCTGTCACTTGGTGAAGGTGTGACAGCTCAAAGCCTCTTCCCGTTCTGTTCCTGCAGGGATGGTAAAGATGGCACCCCGCACTACTCGCTGTACAGCCGGAATGCCGACATGAAGGGCTTCGCCGTGCCCGGCCCGGGGCGTACAGCCCGGAGAGGACGGGGCCCAGCGGGAAACGCATGCCTCCCAGCTACTCCTTCGGCATCCGACACCGATCACGTCAGACTGATCAAACCCCAGGTTAGCAACATTGTTTGAAAAAAAAAAAAAAAAAACCCCCAACCAACCAACCAACCAAACAAAAAAAAAAAAGAAAGAAAAGTAAAAGAAAAAGAGGAAAAAGAAAGAAAAAAGGAATGCATTCGCCTTCCAATAACGACTCTGTCCCTGTAAAGACTTTCTTTCTTAAACTTTTTTTTTTTTTTTTTTCATTTGTTGTTTTTCTGTACTGTAGATAGATTGTTCTCCCCCCATTAACGAATTTTAACCCTTTCAGAATTTGTTCTCTGTAACTCTCTGATTTTTAAAAATCTATTTTTTTTTTTTACTCAATTTTTTAATTTTCATTTTAAAATTCTATTTGTGTATTATATTCATTTAATTTCTTAGCAATTGCTTGATTAAGAAAGGAATGAAGGAAGAGAAAAGGAGAGCTTGAGAGAGTGGGGTGGGAGAGACAGACAGACAGACAGACAGACGACAGAGAAAGACAAAATGAACGTTGTCACTGTTTAAAGCAAGAAAGGAAGCAGGCTTCAATAGCATCAGAAAGAAATGCAAAGTAAAAAAGAATGCACTGAGAAATAAAGACAGACGTCAACAACGAAGCCTCTGTGTGTGTGTGTGTGTGTGTGTGTGTGTGTGTGTGTGTGTGTGATCAGCGGCCAACAAGTACTCACTGGACGGGATGCTGGGGTCCACCATCCAGTCCGGCAAGAGGCAGGCACCTTGCTACTCCCTCAGAGGACGCAGCAAGATCGGAGGCTTCAGCGAGGACCTCAGCAAGGTAACAGGACTGTGTGTGTGTGTGTGTGTGTGTGTGTGTGTGTGTGTGTGTGTGTGTGTGTTACGAGGGGGGGGGGGAGGAAGGAGGTGAGCACTGGGGAGGGGCAGAAAAAAAGGGCGGGGAGGAGGGAGAGGGTTGGGGAGGGCGGGGCGAAGGCGTTACAATATGACTATTAAAAGATTCGCCGACAGAAATGATCTTGTGTTACACGCCTCTGTAGGGGAGGGGGAGGAGGGGGCGATCATGGGCGTCCACCACAGTATCAAACAGAGACACTCAGGAGAAAACCAGCGTTCTATGGCTAACAACAGAGTCATTCAAGAGAAATCAGCATTCTATGGTCCAACACTAGAGTCATTCAAGAGAAAATTAGCATTTTATGGCTCAACACTAAGAGTACTTCAGGAGAAAATCAGCATACTATGCCCTAACACTAGAATCTGTAAGAGAAAGTCAGCATTCTGAGGCCTAACACTATGGTCATTCAGAAGAAAATCAGCATTCTATGGCCCAACACTAGAGTCATTCAAGAGAAAATCAGTATTCTATGGTCCAACACTAGAGTCATTCAGGAGAAAATCAGCATTCTATATGCCTGACACCAGAGTCATTCAGGAGAAAAATCAGCATTCTATGGGCCTACACTAGAGTCATTCAGGAACAAAATAAGCATTCTATGACCCAACACTAGAGTCATTCAGGAACAAAATCAGCATTCTGTGACCTAACACTAGAGTCATTCATGAGAAAATCACCATTCTATGGCCTAACACTCGAGTCATTCAGGAGAAAAACAGCATTCTATGGTCTACCACTAGAGTCATTCAGGGAGAAAATCAGCATTCTATGGCCTATCACTAGAGTCATTCAGGAGAAAATCAGAATTCCATGGCCTAACACTAGAGTCATTCAGGAGAAAATCAGAATTCTATGGCCTATCACTAGAGTCATTCAGGAGAAAATCAGAATTCTATGCCTAACACTAGAGTCGTTCAGGAGAAAATCAGAATTCTATAGCCTAACACTAGAGTCGTTCAGGAGAAAATCAGAATTCTATGGCCTAACACTAGAGTCGTTCAGGAGAAAATCAGAATTCTATGACCTAACACTAGAGTCGTTCAGGAGAAAATCAGCATTCTATGGCCTAACACTAGATCATAATGGCAGAATGGAAATGGTCATGTCATCAAGAAATTATGACCAAATTATTGACCCCACCTCAACCGCCCCCCCCCCCCCCCTCCCAAAAGAATGACATTAAAAAAGATAATTTTAAAAAGGAAATCATTGAATCTTGTGTTTTAGAATCAAACTTGAACAAACAAAACAAACCCTAAAGATGCAAGGAAAGGTCAAATGTTGTCAATAAACGCGCGCGCGCGCAAAAGAGAGAGAGAGAGAGAGAGAGAGAGAGAGAGAGAGAGAGAGAGAGAGAGAGAGAGAGAGAGAGAGATTGTGCTGCTTACATCCCAGCCGATCGCAAAGGGCCAGATCAAGGCTGTCTCTCGAGCAGTGAACTCTGTTGTTTAATTATTCAAGCATCTTCAGACGAATCAATGGAAACGGCAGCTAAAAATTGCGGTTGATGAACCTGAGTTGGATCCCCTATGAGAATCCACCCCGGAACATCCATAGCTCAGTGTGGATTGTGCAGACTCCCGGCCCCAAATACGACGTGGTGCACACCGACGTGAACAAGAACCGGGCACCGATCTACAGCCTGACCTCCCGAAACACCATGCCTGGAGATGCCACCAAGAAACCAGGCCCTGGTGCCCACAGCCCTGAGAAGGTGTGTGTGTGTGTGTGTGTGTGTGTGTGTGTGTTGTTGTTGTTGCTGTTGTTGTTGTTGTTGTGTTGTGTGTGGTGGTGTGGTGGTGTGTGGTGGTGGTGGTGTGTGTGTCTGTGTATGTATGTTGTGTGTGTGTGTGTGTGTGTGTGTGTGTGTGTGTGTTGTTGTTGTGTTGTGTTGTTGTTGTTGTTGTTGTTGTTGTTGTTGTTGTTGTTGTTGTTGTTGTTGTTGTTGTTGTTGTTGTGGTGGTGGTGGGTGGTGGTGGTGTGTCTGTGTATGTGTGTGTGTGTGTGTGTGTGTGTGTGTGTGTGCACATGCGCGCGTGCGTGCGTGCATGTGTGTGTGGGGACGGTGGGGGGCATGTGTGTGTGTGTGAAAAGAGAGAGAGAGAGAGAGAGAGAGAGAGGGGGGGGGGGGGGAGACAGACAGAGAGAGACAGTGTATGTGTCTCTGTGTGTACTCGTGTGTTCGCGCGTGATTGCGTACGTGTGTATGTGTCTGCATGTGCGTGCGTGCTTGTATGTTCGCAGACATGAATCTTCATGCCGATTTCCATTTCAGTTTGACTGGTTGAGCTTTGTGCTACGAAATGCAGAACGTTTATGTACTGCGAAGTACATCTAACGCAGAGCAATCCCGGTGCTACATGTACCATAGACATTGTCACACGCAAGAAAAAAAAAACAAACAAAAAAAACACAGAGTACAAGAATCTTACATGAGATCTAGATAATATTAACACCACCCCCACCCCCATCCCCTCTCCCCAATAAAAAAAAATAATGAAATAAGACAAAACTTAAAGAAACCTAGAGTACAGCAAGTCCAATATGCGGTACCGAAGTGGACTCGAACAGCATTATTGCTAGTATCCTCAGCTAGACGAAACTCCATAACAGGAAAGATTACCCACAAAACATGGCACACATATACCAAAGAAAAACTCCAACAATTTCAAAGACTCGCTGGTCCTGCAGTTCCTGCTGTTATGTTCCCGAACCAGTGCTGTTTCTTCTGTCTTTGTTGGAATTTTGTCAAGATCTTTATTACCATGACATCCGCAGGACCTGTCATGTGAAAGAATGTGGTGGTGATCTTCAGTTCCCTGATCGGTAAATCGACCGGCTGACTTACTCATTCATTTGTTTGTTCGCTTCTGAATTTTGCATGTGTGTGTGTGTGTGTGTGTGTGTGTGTGTGTGTGTGTGTGTGTGTGTGTGTGTGTGTGCGCGCGCGCGCGTGTCTATGAGTGTGTGTGTGTGTGTGTGTGTGTGTGTGTGTGTGTGTGTGTGTGTGTGTGTCTGCAGGTGACAATGACGCGACACAGCGCCCCAGTTGTCAGCTTTGGCATGCGTCACTCTCAATACCTGTGTCTGCCCCTGTTCGAGCCGGCTGATTAGGCGCTACTACTACCACTGCCAGTATGGTAAGAATCATTACCCCCCCCCCCCCCCCACCTTCTCAACCCCACCCCACCCCCATCCCTTGCTTTCCCTGCCCTTTATGTGCGTTGGAGGGGACAGGGGACTGGGGGTGTGGGGTGGGGGGGTGGGGGGGTCATTTCCAGTATCTTCTTCTCTGTTCGTTATTTTAAAAGAATGTGTGTGTTTTTTAACCGGCCATTTTGCATTACCAATGCCAGCATGGTAAGACACTCAAACACCCTAATTTCCCCCTCCCCCAACCTCCTATCCCTTTCGTGTGTGTGTGTGTGTGTGTGTGTGTGTGTGTGTGTGTGTGTGTGTGTGTGTGTGTGTGTGTGTGTGTGTGTGTGTGGGAGGGAGGGGGTTGGAGGGGAGAACAGCGAATAGGAGCTGCTACCAGTACCTCTGTCTAGCCTTGTGTGCGTGCATGTGTGTGTGTGTGTGTGTGTGTGTGTGTGTGTGTGTGTGTGTGTGTGTGTGTGTGTGTGTGAGGGGAAACGGAAGGGTGGACAGAAAGTAGGGGTACCTCTATCTAAACCTTGTAAGAACCGGGTGACTAGGCGCTGCCAGCGTGGTAAGACAGACACACGTAGCCCTCCCCACCCTCTCCCCCTCACACCTTCCATTCCCATCCCACGACTCCCCGACTGTGTATGTGTGGGAGGAGAGGGAGAGGGAAGCTGGGGGAAGGGGATGGGGGAAGGGATGCCCCTTCTTGTGCAGCTGCTTGCCCCAATATGAACCTGCCGATTAGCCACTATCACTGCTAGAATAGTAGATAGATCTCTCTCTCTCTCTCTCTCTGTGTCTCGTCTCTCTCTCACTCTGTCTCTGTCTCTCTGTCTCGCTCGCTGTCATTCTCTCCCACACTCTGTCTCCATTCTCATCTCATGCTCGCTCGCTGTCATTCTCTCCCACACCCCTTTTCCTCCATTCCTCTTCCCCCCTCCCCCCCCCCCACCCCTCTCTCTCTATCTCCCCCCCCCCCCCCCCCCCCCCCCCCCCCTCTGTCTCTCTCTGTTTCTCCTGTCTCCGTGTCTCTGCCGCTCTGTCTCTGTCTCTCTTGCGTGCTCGCTCGTTGTCATTCTCTCCCACAACTCTTTCCTCCATTCCTCTCCCCCCCCCCCCCCGCTCTCTCTCTCTGTCTGTCTCTCTCTCTTTCTCAAGAAAATGCAACACACAATATCAACAACAACAATAACGGCAAACACAACAGCGAGAAAAGGAGAGAGGATAGGGAGAAGAGCCAGACGGTAACTGAAGGGCGAAGGAAGAGGAGAGAGAGAGAGAGAGAGAGGAGAGAGAGAGAGAGAGAGAGAGAGAGAGAGAGAGAGAGACAGAGACAGAGAGACAGACAGACAGAGAGAGAAAGAGAGAGAGAGAGAGAGAGAGAGAGACAGATAGACAGACGGAGAGAGAGAAGAGAGACAGGCAGACAAGTCAGGAATGACTATACAATTTCGGCAGGATAAGATTTTATATGTTTTCAATCTAACATTAATTGTGTGTCTATGTCCTTCAGTGTTATTTTCATCTGTCCAGGGAGAAGGTGGTCAGGAGAGATAAGGAGTTCCGAATCTCCCCCTGCGCCAACACCCCGCCTGACTTTCCTGTTACCTGGTATTACACTGCTGAGACCACGTGTCCGTCTGTTTTGTGTGTGTGTTTTTTTTCTGTTTATTATTTTTTTAAACTGTTTTTGCGGTCCTTTTTTGTCCTGTCAATTCATGGTTTTTATAGTTTGATTTTACTCTGCCAGTATTATGTTACGGGGTATGATTCTTGTCAGTAGTTGTGTTTTGTTTTTGTTGTTGTTTTATTTTATTGTTTGTGCTTTTGTGTGTGTGTTTCATTTCTTTTCTTTTCTTCCCTGTTTTGAAAAAAATCTTGGTTGATCTGGGTCTACAATGGCCGCATGCTGATATGAAAATCAATTATTTGTTAAATCAAAATGATGATAAACATTTATTTTCATTTTTACACCATTTTCTAGTTTCTGCTTTACACACATACACACATGTGCATACACAGTCCAGCAGCATGGTATACACACACACGCTTATGCGCGTGCGTGCACACACACACACACACACACACACACACACACTCACACTCACTTAGACATGATAATCTTTTGTGATGTAAAAACAATATTTTTGTCTATGATAATCAGTTTGTCTTGTAAAATCAAAACTGTATACGTGTTTTTAAAAAAAGTCCATGTTTTCAATCGATTTACCACTCATTGTTTCATTCCATTATACATTTGTATTACTAACCAGTCAGCATTATCATAAGCATTCTATGATAATTGATATTTAGATCTTAACATTAACAATCACATGTTGCACTTGTGTCTGATCCCTGGAACATGTATGCATGTTGTTCGTTTTTTTTTTTTTTTCATAACTGGAACTGGCATATAGGTCAGTCAACTGCTGTACAATCTGGACATTTTCAGTGTTTTTTTACGCTTCATTTTGCGAGGAACTTTTCAGTCAGATACCCCCCCCCCCCCCCCCCCCCCCCCCCCCCCCCCCCCCCCCCAAGCACATGGAATGTTCAAACCAATCGGTATTAAATCCGAAGTCAAAAAGCAAAAGTTCGTATGCTAAATGTTATTTAAGAAATGCTATTAGTTGTAGTTAGCCACTTTAAGAATTGGTGCCGTTTAAAAACTGTTTCGTACACATTTCTTTGGACGTGAAATTTAACATGTCCTAAACCGTGTGTTCATTTGTCAGTTTAAAACAAATGTCGAAATCATGACGACAAACAGATACCAAAAATTATGCGAGCCTATGTTATCAATTCATACGCTGACCACGTGCACTGTATACTAACTCACCTCACTTTGAAGCAATTTTTTGTGCACAATAACTACGCATTTTGTTGGCAAGAAGACGACAGAAGTATACTACACAGTTTTTCGTGAGAAAGTATGCCAGGAGTTAGATCTACGCAGTCTTTCACAAGAAGACACGACAAAGGTTACAATCTCTGCAATCTTTCGTAGGAGTACTCAAGTTAAGCATCTTTGGGTCCCACGAGCAGAAAAGATTTACAAAATCTACGCAATCAAAAACGGGGTTAAAAACAGGCCGTACTCCGCAAGACACAACAAAGGCCAAAACCTTCCGCCAGGTTGTCAAAATGAACACGGCACAAACATTTCAGTGTTTCACTGTGATATATGGTTCTACCCACTGATCAGACAATCTATTCCATTGTTAATGAATTAGTTAGTACTGCCATGATCGAATCGGTGACAGGCCTGACTGTTAATGGTACTCGGAGTTCATCATTGTAATGGCGTCGGTTCTATGTCTCTGAAAAAAAAGGGTTAAAGTTCATACATTTTGATTTTAGATTTTGAAAAAAAAGGGTTAAAGGTGAATACATTTTGAATTTACCCTTTGGAATACCTGAGTCCCCCCAACACCGGCCTCCCAGCTACCTGAGTATCTTTCACCGGCCTTTTTTTTTTTAGGCCTTTTTTTAAGTGTTGTTTTGTTCCCTTGCATTTTAAATACTTGGTATTGTTGGCTTGACGTCATTTTTCTATCTGACGCACGATGTTTTACACTGTCAAAGAATAGCGGTATTATGGGGTAAAATCAGTCAGTCAGATGATTACATTGATATTTCTTGAACGGACTTTTGTTTTAATTCTTTTGAGGGGAATACTGTTTCCCTTCTTATTATGTATTAAACTTCATACGTCATAACTGTAATAGTTTGTCACCATTGCCGTCAAGTATTCAAACTATTCACATGGAATATTGACCTGGTCTCACACAATACTGTACGTGTCTCACTGAAGAGTACGTGGTAAATTGTTTTCTTTGTTGGGGGATTCGGCACGTTTTATTTGGCTGTTTTGTCTCTAAAACGGTGGTATTAAGCTGAGGTATTACTGGTTTTTTCTTTATGTCAAGCTCAACTGATCATGAAATATTCTGTGCTTTAAAGGTGAAGAGGAGTATGTATGCTTTAAATCTGTGATAATTGTCTTTACGTAACGAATGTAGAATATATATAATTATAATCATATATACTTTTTTTTTTCCCCTTTATCTAGCACTTGATTAACTTGGAATTGTCTTGCGTCGGTTCAATTTTTAAAGCTTTTTTTTTTTTTTTTTTTTAATGTTTTTTTATTTTTATTTTGGGGGGGGGTTGATATTTCGGCATGGTTTCTGGTTTCTTTTTCTTTTTTTTTTTCTTTTTTTTTTTTTTTTTTTTTTTGGACGAGTCGGTTTAGTTTGTACCCATTCGTAAATAAAGGACTTTGTGATGAAACGAGTTGTTTGGGCTTTATTCTTGTGATTTTTTTTCCTGTGGATGGAGAGAGAGAGAGAGAGAGAGAGAGAGAGAGAGAGAGAGAGAGAGAGAGAGAGAGAGAGAGAGAGAGCGTTAGGCCACTTAACGTCAGATCAGTGAACACAGCACAGAACATGCTGAGAAGAACGGGTTAAACATCCACACGCATCGTTCACGCCACTTCAGCGTATTGACTTGCTCACCAACTACGACGTCACACATAGTTCCCTCCATCCCTATCTACTCGTTGTCAAGGAACAGGATTTGTGGTCGTCGTACAGTATTCCCTCTCGGGCTAATGGACTTTCTTCCCTTCCAGGTAGGCCTACGGCCTGTGTGTCTGAGACGTGAAACAGGTAGGTCCATTCGTAGTCGGACCAAAGAAGGCAGAACACGAAAAACACAAGCAGCGTAGTTCTCCTGTAGAGTAACTTAGGAAAACTTGTGTCGCTTTTTTATCGTCCGTTACCGGAGAATGCAGAATGTGAAAATACAAGCAGTGTAGTCTGTGGAATAATTTTGGAAATTTGTGTCGCTTTCTTATCGTCCGTTACCAAAGAATGCAGGATGTGAAAATACAAGCAGTGTAGTTCTCCTGTGGAGTAACTTAGGAAGTTTGTGTCGCTTTCTAATCGTCCCTTACTAAAGAATGCAGGATGTGAAAATACAAGCAGTGTAGTTCTCCTGTGGAGTAACTTAGGACATTTGTGTCGCTTTCTTAATCGTCCGACTAACGCCTCAGGACACATGACTCCTGACACTGCTTATTCTGCTCCCCGAACAGAAACACGATAACCATGCTTATTCGTAATTAAGGCCGTAATTAAGGCAAATGCCCATTCACTTAAACAGAACAAACACACACAGAAGGGGGTAGATCTCTGAAAATAATAAGAGCTGCTGTTAGCGCCCCCCCTCCCCCCCCCCCAGTCATCCCCCACCTTTCCCAGTCATCACCCACCCTTTCCCACCTCCCCCCACTCCGTCTTTCTACCTGTCTCTCTCCTCGTCTGCACACCTTAGCTTTTCGATCAACAGCTTTCTGGTGAGTATATTCTACTTCTTTAGTCAAGCAAGAATTATAACTTTTGACACTTCCTCGCTCTCCGTCTCCCCCCGCGCCCCCCCCCCCCCCCCCCCCCCCCCCCCCCCCCCCCCCCCCCCCCCCCCCCCGCCAAATCCACCCACCCATTCCATTTGCCCACCCCTCTCCTTTTTCTTTTTTTTCTGTGCACACTTTTCAGCTACTGTAAGACTTTACACAAAAGAAGCGCTTGCAGATACCTTAGAATGTAAGGTTAAAGCTTCAAGATCAGGAAGCAAGATGATTCAACCCTTTGACGCCTTTCGGGTTAGCGTGGTATGCAACAATAACGATTTCATTATTTAAAAAAAAAAAAAAAAAAAAAAAAAGGCACAGAATCACCTTGAGCTGGCAACGTGACAAAATAATTATTTCAATACGTTGATGGCAAAAATAAAGACATAACAGGAATTTGTGTGTTGCAGTAAGAAAGGTACGGACCATCACACTGCCTCTCCATTTTTCATGAATTTGTTTAACTTACGATAATATCCTGCCCTTCTTTGAACAGACTGCAAAAATTAAAACCAGACTATCGCATTTTCTAGGAATAATTTTTTTCTTCGAAGGACTTGGTATTTTGGGACATTCCATCGTTTCTAACGGCATTCATTTCACACACACACACACACACACACACACACACACACACACACACACGAGTGTGCATGTTGTACGCACACACGGACAACGGAAATAGGGGGGTTACACAGACTCGCTTTATACACATTCGCGAGTTTAAAAAAAAGCAACTAAAATGACTTACCTTGTGTCTTTCTCACGCCATGACTAAATATGGAAGTGTCACGTGCCTTCGTGTTGACGTGATTACGGTGGTATGACGTCACAATGGTACACAGACACTCGTTGAACGTCCTAAATGATGTTTAAAACCATGCTGTGGCTTTTCCTGCAAATAAAATGAACTAAGATATATGTATATACTTTTTTAAATCGTCGCCCATAAGCTTAACAGCTTGTGCGTGATCATAATCTTTTCTTTTCATTGCCATCATCATATTTATTACTCCTGAAATCAATTGAAGCATGTGATGTGATTGGTGCATATTCATTTATTTGTTGTTTTAACTTCCCAAGCAATCTGCTTTTGCTGACTTTTATCAAAATTAATACTTACAAATCATACTTTTTAATTTTTTTATAGCACTTTTTTCAATTTTAGAAATACACTTTTTGACATAAATTACATTGTTGTTGTTATTGTTGTTGTTGTTGTTGTTTGTTCGTCCTTCGATTTCGAAGACGACCATGACTTCAATCGCAGATGGAAGATCGCTGAGTGTGGGGTCCGCAGGTGGCTGGTGAGGCCAATCTGGGCCCGGAAGGAACGCCCACATGTGGGACACATGTGAGTGGGTACTATAGTGGAGGTGGTGAGGTAGCTCTGGCCTTGCGCGCGGCTCGCTTTCTCTCAGCTTCTGCAGTGCGTTTCTTCTCCCGATGTACATGCACCCTTTGTGATGCTGCTTCGCCAGGCTGGGC
Organism: Conus betulinus; assembly: GCA_016801955.1. Classification (NCBI taxonomy): domain Eukaryota; kingdom Metazoa; phylum Mollusca; class Gastropoda; order Neogastropoda; family Conidae; genus Conus; species Conus betulinus. The sequence goes on along the minus strand of JADBJO010000472.1, from coordinate 317,088 downwards.
GATCCAGGGCAAGCGACTCCCAAGTGTTGAGGTTGATGTTCAGGCCTCTGAGGGACACTTTAAGGCAGTCCTTGAAACGGTTCTTCTGCCCCCCTCCCCTCCCCCCTCCCCCCCCCCCCCCCCCCCCCCCCCCCCCAACCCCCCAAACTTTGTGCTTGCCCTGAGTCAGTTCTCCGTACAGCAGTTTTTTTGGCAGTCGACTATCTGGCATTCTGACGATGTGGCCAGCCCATCTGGCTCGGGATTTCTGAAGGAGAGTGTAGATGCTGGGGATGCTGGCCCTTTCCAAGACCTCAGTGTCTGGGACTTTGTCCTGCCACTTGATGCGTAGGAGTCTGCGGAGACAGCTGAGGTGAAAAATGATTGAGCTGTTTGGCGTGTCGTTTAAATTATAAATGCAAATGCAAATGAATAAAGCAGTTTATATATTTTTCTGCTTTGTTTGTTTGTATGTTTGCTTGTTTGTAGTTTAGGAATTATCGAAGAACATTGGAGAAAATTAAAATAAAAAGATAAAACGCGCGGCGTTCATGATGCAGCATGGTAATATGCAAACTGGGGCATTGCATCAGAAAGCTCATTACTTTCTCCATTAAACAAACAAAACAAAATTTAAAAAAGACTGAAGATAAATGCTACACAAGCGCGCCCATTTTGACTCGCAGTAGTCCGGTGTCGATTTATACATGACGTAATCTACCATTACGTCAAAATTGAGACACTGAATGACGTTTTTTTTTTTTTTTTTTTTTTTCCTCCAGTTGGACTCCACCCTATAGGGCAGAGGCAGGCAGGGCGTGAAGAGGCAGGAGAGATCTGGCTAAAACAATTCGAGCTCTCCGCCCAATGGTAGTCGTGTAACATATGCCAGATGAGTTGTTAGGGTTATGAGAAATTCGTCAGCGTAATTTATTGACAAGAGTGTGCCTTTTGTCATTGTTTTATGCTGTTTGAATCACGACCCTTGTGGACGGAAAGGATAACTCATTCATAAGGCGATTACCTTGCGCTTGCTCTCTTGTAAGTTTGTTTTTCTTTTCTTCTTCTTCTTCTTCTTCTTCTCTCTCTCTCTCTCTCTCTCTCTCTCTCTCTCTCTCTCTCTCTCTCTCGTGTGTGTGTGTGTATGGAAGTGTGCGCGTGCGTGCGTGCGTGCGTGCGTGTGTGTGTGTGTGTGTGCGTGAGTGTGAGTGTGTGTGTGTGTGTGTGTGACTATAAAACAGGGCCGTTTCTTAAGTGAGGCATTGACTGTGACATCTCTTGCACCATAAAACAAAATACATCACGCACAACTTAACTCCATCATCGGACTGGGACTCGCAGACTCGGACTTATTTGTAACGAGAACCTCGAAGGGCAACATAACTAAGTTAGAGCAAAATAGTAATAGCAGTAGTGTAATGGCAATATGGTTTATCGTAGGTTGGTAATGACAGTATGGTAATGCAATATGATAATAGCAATATGGTAATGGTGGTATGGTAATAGTAATATGGTTATGGCAACAAGGTAGTAGTGACAAAATGGTAAAGGCAATGCAGTAATACTAATATGGTATTGTCAACGTGATAATGGCGGCATGATAATAGCAACATGGTAATGGCAATATGTTAACAGCAACATGGTTTTGCCAGTACGATAATGGCAAAATGATCATGGCAATACGGTAATGGCAACATGGTAATGGCAACGTGTGGTAATGGCAGTATGATAATGACAACAAGGTACAGGCACTATTGGTAACGGCAACGTGGTCATGGCAACATGCTGATGACGAGGTGGTAATGGTAACATGACAATGGTAACATGGTAATGGCAACGTGGTACTGGCAATATGAGAATGGGAACATGATAATGGTAACATGGTAATGGCAATGTGGTACTGGCAATATGAACATGGGAAACATGATAATGGTAACATGGTAATGGCAACGTGGTACTGGCAATATGAGAATGGGAACATGATAATGGTAACATGGTAATGGCAACGTGGTACTGGCAATAAGGGAATGGGAACATGACAATGGTAACATGGTAATGGCAACGCGGGTACTGGCAATATGAGAATGGGAACATGACAATGGTAACATGGTAATGGGCAACGCGGTACTACTGGCAATAAGGGAATGGGAACATGACAATGGTAACATGGTAATGGCAACGCGCGGTACTGGCAATAAGGGAATGGGAACATGATAATGGTAACATGTGATGGCAACATGGTAATGGCAATATGGTAATGGAAGCATAATAATGGCAATATGGTAATGGTGATATGATAATGGCAATATGGTAATGGTAATATCGTAGAGGCAACATGGTAATGGCAACATGGTAATGGCAATATGGTAATGACAAGAATGCAATAGCAGTATAATAATGACAAAGAGGTAATGGCAATATCATAACAGCAATACGGTGGTGACCATATGGTAATGGCAACAAGGTGATAACAATATTGTTACGGCAAAATGGTAAGGGCAGTATGGCGATGGCAATATTGTAATAGTTATATGGTATTGGCAACATGGCAAAGACTATTATGGTTTGCACGAGCAAACGCGCGCGTCATCTGCCTGCCACTGTTTGTCTTATACAGTCATCCTCTGCTTTCAAAAGGTCGTTAAAATCTCACATTTCCAAAAGAGCTTGCCCCCAGCCTGTTATGATAAGGACCGTTTGAGTCGTGTGTGTGTGTGTGTGTGTGTGTGTGTGTGTGTGTGTGTGTGTGTGTGTGTGTGTGTTCATATGTGACTGTTTGTTGTACTAATTTTGCGCGTGCAGGATTTGGGTGTATAGTACGAATGAGTAGTCGTGGTTCTGTTTTTCTTTTCTTTTTCAATATCATAAAGAAATGAATGAAACCGTCAATGAATAAATGATTTATTCACCAATTATTACTTTTTTTTTTTTTTTTTTTTTTTTTTTTTTTTTTTTTTTTTTTTTTTTTTTGCTTTCGCATTGTACAGCGCGAAGAGACTGCCCTGCAAGTGAGTTGCTGCCGTGTGTATAAATCTTTATAGTGGTCATATGATGATGATGATGATGATGATGATTGATGATGAGGAAAGAAGAAGAAGAAGAAGAGAAGACGACGACGATGATGACGATGACGACGACGACGGCGACGATGATGATGATGGTGGTGACGACGACGACGACGACGACAATGATGATGGTCATGATCACGATGACGACGACGACGACAACGCCGACGACAACGACGATGATAACGACGACGGATGATGGCAACAACGACGACGATGAACGATGATAATGCTCATCAACGGGTGGACATCAGGACCAGCCACGTGCCTTCATCAAGCAGCATCGAGGTCCTTCCCCAGCCATGCCGTACAACTACACCATCCCCCGGGGTCCGATAGCGGCCATGTACCACAGCCCCGGGCCCTGCTGCTACAACCTGCCCGGACTGTGCGGCCCACCTGGGCCAGCCCCACGACCCGCGCAGCGTGCACGTCAAGAACCCCGCCTACAGCTTCGGCCTCCGGACCACCACCAGCGACAAAGACAGCAGTCCCGGTCCCAAAGTATTACCCTAATTCTAAGGTGAGCGGGCCAGTTTGGAGGTGGTGGGGGTGGAGGTGGGGTGGGGGTGGGAGGTGGGGGTAGGGGAAGGCACATCGTCGTTCGTTTGTTAATTTGTTCGTTTTGTTTGTTTGTTTGTTTGTTTTTTGTGTGGTCATTTTGTAGTTTATTTGTTTCGGTCTTTGTTGATTTATTCATTTCAGTATTTATTTATTTCAGTATTTAGGTTATTGTTTAAGTCAGTATTTATCTGTTTATTTATTTTCGTATTCGTCCATTTATTACATTTTTTATTTGCTTTTTTATTTATTTATCTTTTCATTTATTTCAGTGCTCATTTCAGTATTTTTGTCTGTCTTTGTTTCCAGTATTCATTCATCTATCATGAATTTATGTATTTCAGTGTTTATTTCAGTACTTATTTATTAATTTTTTTTGTGTGTTCATTTAGTGTTTATCGATTGGTTTGCTTGTTTATTTATTTATTTACGTATGTATTTATTCATTTAGAATTTATTTGTTCAAGCATTTCTTCTTGTATTTTGTTGGCAGCTGTGTTGGTCTTGAAGATTTTGGTTTTTATTGCTGGCTGCGCGAAAATGCGCAAGTGTGGGTGTGTGTACACATGACACACACACACACACACACACACACACACACACACACACACACACACACACACACACACACACAGAGAGAGAGAGAGAGAGAGAGAGAGAGAGAGAGAGAGAGAGAGAGAGAGAGAGAGAGACGATGGACGTACGGACGGATGGATGGAGGGAGGGAGAGAGAGAGAGAGAGAGGGTCTGGTGAAGCCTTATTTGAACAATCCTAAGTAAACATGTACCTTCAAAAAGACAATACAAGGGTTTGTGACCCTAACTCTTCTCAGCAGATACTATGACGTCCGAGTCGTGCCAAAAGAATAGTAATGCAACTGATAGCTGAGATTGACTGTCACTGATTTACTTATTACGAGGATTTTTATGTGCTGGAGTGCTTTCCGATTCCATAGAGCTACTAGGGAAGAAAAAAAGACGAGCAAAAATATTGTAGGTAGTGTTTACATTCCAAAGTGCAAGGTATTTTGTAATTTTCTTTACAAAAGGATATTTCGAAATTTTCGGAGAGAGAGAGAGAGAGAGAGAGAGAGAGAGAGAGAGAGAGAGAGAGAGAGAGAGAGAGAGAGAGCAACGTACGGCATTTTGTCGCTGCCTTGCTTACAAAACTTGTGTTGTCACGTGTGTTCCCAGCTATACCGGGACGGGATGGACGGGAACTCCCCATTACTCCATGGTATCTCGCCGAGACCCGTTAGTCCCCTTTAACACCCCCGGCCCTGCCAGCTACAGCCCGGAGAAGGGCTTCCCCTCCAGCACCCACCCCGCCGCACCTGTCTACAGCATTCACCCACGAACCAAATTCATCCCCAAGTTTAAAACTCCAGGTCAGGTTTGGTTTCTATCGTCGCACCTACTGGGAGGTGGCGTTACCAGCAGAAGGCGCCTAGATGGTAGATAGGCGTAGGGCGGCGCCTAGCCTACCTCGCATCGCATCTACAGTGACGCCCGGAGGGGGCGACTCTTGAGGCCGTGGGGCTGTTCGGCGAGGAGCTGCTGCCGTTCTGTGACTTCACCAGTGGCCTGCACGATTAGCAGGGCCCTTCCCCTTGGGGAAGGGAGGGTGGTAACGGCCCTCATGGGCACAGAGCGGACATCGATCTATGCACAGCGGTTTGGTGACTTCTGCGCTGCACGTTTCCCGAGTCGGCTTCACGAAACGCAGGACCGTCGCCATTAGCATGAAGGCTGCCGCCCGGTTGTCCTGACGACGGCCTTGGAGGGAGGGCATCAAGGAAGACACCATCATCAAGACTGACCAAGAAAGAAGGAAGACATCGGCTTACGAATGAACAGCTCGACCCAAGCTTCAGCTGCAGGGAACCAACTACCCTGGGTGCCTCATCCCCAATGCACATTATTATAGTTCCAACCAAGACTGCCGGCTACCAAGTCCGCCAGATAGTTGACTGTACGTGCTGCAGCTTGCTACAGCGTACGATTTGTCCTAAAAGCATCTACTATGAGGACGTAAAACTCAACTATCAATTGTTTTCTCTGTTACATACTGTTGATGTTTGTTTATGTTTGATACCCACATCCATCTCAGGCGATGCGGTCGGTGTGGACAACCATTCAGGGGAGTAGAGAAACGGGACCTGTCTACCAGTACACTGACACCACCCAAACTGCTACGCACGTGGATGGTTGAGTTTAATTCTCTCACAGCATGGAACTTAAAGACATACGTGTAGTGCAGCAAGCTGCTGTAGAATTAGTCGTCTGGCGGGCTTGGAAGCTGGCAGGCTCGGATGAAGTCTGTATCTGGATTGGGAAGGAAACACCTGAGGTAGTTGTTTCTGTAGGCAGAAGCCGAGGTCAGGTTATTCATTCGTTTGTAATCGGTGTGTTCTTCTTCTTCCGTTGTCACTTGCCCCAGATGGGTGTGTGGATGGTGATGGCGTCTTGCCTTGTTGCCCTTCCTCCAAGGCCTTCTACAGGACTGCCGAGCGGCCGTCTTCATGCTGTGAGGTCCTGTGCTGCGTGAAACCGACTCAGGAAACAGGCAGGGCAGCACTCGCCCAGCCGCTGCGCAAAAAAAACTAATGTCCTCTCTTCGCCTGTGAAGGACGTTCCCACCACTCCCTTCCCCAAGTGGAGGGCCTGCTGGTCATGCAGACCCGCAGTGAAGTCGCAGAATGACACTGTCTTGTTGCCGAACTGCCCCACAGCCTCAAGACCCGTACCCCGACGACACCTAGACCCGTCGTCACTGCTAATACGAGGAATGTAGGCTGCGCCGCCCCACTCCTATCTGCCACCCAGGCGTCTTCCGCTGGTAATGCCACATCCCAGCTGGATGATGATGATGATGATGATGATGATGATGCAGCGTACACATGCAGCAGAAATGACAATTTTTACATTGGGCGGGATAGAGGTTCTAAACCACGTCAGCTGGCTTCACTGTGGTCTGCCAATCGAGCTGACTGGCTAGCGGGCTGACCTGAACTTCTGTTGTGTCCGGTCTTTGTTATCTTTCAGTATCCAGTTTGAGATCAGTTCTTCATTTGGTCTATATCCCGAAATCATGTTACGAGAAAGGTCTTCGTTGTCGGTCGAAATTTTGACATCAAAACCAAGAACAGGTTTTAGCTAAAGTCTCAACTTTAAGATCAAATTCATAACATCTGCATTACGTTGAGATATTCCCGAATTCGAAACTCAAAACGTGTCTTCATTTCAGTTCGAATTCCGAGATGAACACACAGAACAATTCTTCGGTACAATCCCATCGCCAAGAATAAATACATAATGGATTTTCAGGTTTGATTTCTGAGGTTAAAACCCAGAACTTGTCTTCATTGCAGTCCAAATATGCGTGAATACTGGACATTTGAAGGTGGGGTATGAGTATTTTTAAGGTTCACCGGTGGTGACGTGACCATTTCAACTACAGCCAAACCAGTGACAGAACAGATGGACAGCAGAGAGAGAGAGAGAGAGAGAGAGAGAGAGAGAGAGAGAGAGAGAGAGAGAGAGGGATGAGAGAGAGAGAGAGAGAGAGAAAGAGAGAGGGTAGAGAAAGAGAGAGGAGAGAGAGAGAGAGAGAGAGAGAGAGAGAGAGAGAGAGAGAGAGAGAGGAAGGAATGGAGGAAGGGGATATAAAAAAAAAAGAGAGAGAGGTGAGTGGGGGTGAAGTTGTATGTGTGTGGGAAGATGTCTGTGTGTGTGTGTGTGTGGGGGGGGGGGGGGGGGGGGGGGGGGTAGGGGGTGGTCAACAGCTTGATTGGGTGCTTGAAGTGACTGCATGTAGTTTGTGGTGTGTCCAGCGGTGGTGTGTGTGGGGGGTAGGGGGATCTTGAAGTGACTGCATGTAGTTTGTGGTGTGTCCAGCGGGTGTGGGGGTAGGGGGATCTTGAAGTGACTGCATGTAGTTTGTGATGTGTCCAGCGCCCAACAGCTACCACCTGCCCCCCCCCATGGTGGGCTCGGATAACAGTGGAAAGTACCAAGCCCTCCAAACCCAGGTACACGTTGGGGCCAAAGTCCAAACATGGAGGGTTCGATGAAGATCTGGCTAAGGTCAGTACACACACACACACACACACACACACACACACACACACACACACACACACACACACACACAGAGAGAGAGACAGACAGACAGACAGACAGACAGACAGACAGGCATGCAGGTGTGCAGGCAGACATGGGCAGGCTGAGAGGGGAGTGAACCGAGAGAGAAAGACAAAATTAGAGAGACAGAGACAAAGAGAAGAGAGAGAGCGAGGGGGGCGGGGGGGGGGGGGGGGGGGGGGGGGGGGACACTCGGCTGGAGACTGAGAGGAAGAGAGTGGGGAGGGGTCTGTGTCTGAGAGGTGAGGGACGGGTAAACAAATACAGTAAAAAGAGGAAGATAGGGAGACAAAGAAAGGAGAGAGAGACAGAGACAGAGAGAGAGAGAGACAGAAGAAATCAAACTAATTCATTCTTTCAGTTTTTGTTGAGGCTGTTCACCGGAGGGTGGAAGGGGAAGGGACTGTGATGAAAGAAAAAAAAAAAAATGAAAGTAACAGACAGAAGACGGCACAGATCATCATGTCCTGGACTCTAGCTCATGAAATTAAATGAATCACTGGGATTGTTAACAAACCTTCACTTCCACAAAAGTGTCCGACAACACAAGCTACAGAGTAAAGACGCATTGCTAACAGTCACAACACATCTCGACAAGGATGTGGCCAGGGGGGAGACAGAATATTTACTGATGGATAAAGAATCATCACATACTAACACTCATCCCCTCACTCTCATCATCACGATCTCTTTGCTTTCATCATCCATTCCTTTATGCATTCATTCGTTCATTCATTCGTTCGTTCATTTCATACATTCATTCACGCATTCATTCCACCTCCCAATTGTTCTCTATGACATTTATGTAAACTTCCTTCATTTGTCAACCGACCCGGTTGTCCCCCTTTGCTCAACTTCCCGTGCACAGGCGCCGGGTCCAGGTACATACAACGAAACCTCTCCGTCTGCGTACAAGCAACGACTACCGCTCTACTCCATGTCTTCACGGGTATTCCCCCCTGGTGACCGCACCCAGAAGCCCGGCCCTGGGGCACACAGGCCTGAAGATGTCAGTGACGGGACTGGCCGCTCTGTCTGCCTGTCTGTGTGTCTCCTGTTCAGCTTTGTCATCATCAGACATAGGCCTACCACGCGTCATTTGACTGACTGTTAGACTGTGAGAGTGCATCTCAGAACAATGCATACAACACATATAATAAAATTTGAATATAAT
>JADBJO010000472.1:290666-305666 GCA_016801955.1 Conus betulinus | reverse complement strand
AACGCCAGGTCCAACATTGCCCTGCCAAGAACGTCAGGTCCAACATTGCCTTGTCAACAACGTCAGGTTCAACATTGCCTTGTCAACATCAGGTTTAACGTTGCCCTGTTAACAACGGCAGGTTCAATATTGTCCTGTCAACAACGTCAGGTTCAACATTGTCCTGTCAACAACGTCAGGTTCAACATTGTTCTGTCAACAACGTCAGGTTCAACATTGTCCTGTCAACAACGTCAGGCTCAACATTGTCAAGCTCAACATTGCCTTGTCAAACAATAAACATTGTGTGTGGTTCCACATTGTATGTGTCAACAACGTGTGTTGTGTGTGTGTGTGTGTGTGTGTGTGTGTGTGTGTGTGTGTGTGTGTGTGTGTGTGTGTGTGTGCGCGCGCGCTTGCATGCGTATGTGCATACATGCGTGTGTATGTGTGTATGATCGTGTGAGACTGTGTCTGTGTGTACATGCGTGCATGCGTAAAGAATTGGACTGTCACCGTGTTTTCATAAATTTCTTCTTGAAATTGTTGATAATTCTCTCTCTCTCTCTCTCTCTCTCTCTCTCTCTCTCTCTCTCTCTCTCTCTCTCTCTCTCACACACACACACACACACACACACACACACACACACACATGAGATATTCACACACACACACACACACACACACACACACACACACCGATGAGATATTCAGTACAAGGGCAATTCAAGAAGCGATTCAGAGAGTCCTGTCCTGTTCTGTGTATTTCATCGACAAAATGGTTCAAAATGTAATTCAAAAGTGGGCAACAGGCTGCAACTCTTATTCCCGATTTTTTGTTTTGTTTTTTGACCATTCATTTTGTCGCGATGAAATGATATATCGTACCGGTATGTAAAGGCCCTATTCATCGGGCTGGAAATCAGTGGAACAATCTTTATCACGGTGTCATGTCCGCGACAGGAAAAGCCGGGCAGTGGTTGTGTACGGAGAGCCTTAATACGCGGCGTGGGGGCAATGCTGCTAATGTGGCACAAAAGATGCCACACACACACACACACACACACACACACACACACACACACACACACACACACACACACACACACACACACACACACACACACGCACACATGCACACACACACATGCACACACACGCATGCACACACGCAAACACGCACACACATGCACACACACACACACACGATACATGCACGTGCACACACACACACACACTGACACACACTCTATCTTTCTACGCACTCTCTCATGCTCGCACACAGACTCTCTCTCTCTCTCTCACGCACGCACACACACACGCACACATGCACACACACACACACACACACACACACACACACACACACACACACACACACCACACACACCACACACCAACACCACCACCACAACACCAACAACACAACAATCCTGCTCTATATCTCGCTCGTTGCCTTACTATTACCCTATCAAAGCAAACCCGATAGCAGCTGCCAGACATCCACGTCACCGATGAAGTCGTCAGCGAAACGGGAGATAGTGCCAGAGAGATGCACGTCATTGCTGCGATCATCAGTCAAACGGAAGATTCAACAGGCAGCGCGGCTTCCACGATGTTCCCCACTCAGGCCGACACGGAGCGGCCGCTTGCAGGCCGAATGATGATGCTACTGGCTCCACGCCACTGAAGCTGCTGCTGACGAGAGCGGCTGATGATTCTTGGGACAGGTCGGCAGCGGTCTCACAAGTCAAGGTGAATTCTTAGCAATGGAGGTTGAATGCCCGAATTAGAACGGTCTAGATAACAACAGGATAACAACACAAACAACACAAACATCATCACTATGTTGTTACTGTTGTTGTTGATGTTGTTTTTGCACAGCGTTCTTCAAGTCTTTTTGATTGTGCAGACAGCCAAAATGCTGTCTTCTGCAAAGAACAAATCCAGATTGAGGTCCCACAATATAGAAGTAGAAGGGAAAAAAAAAATGACAGAGAAAAAAAAATAATACAGTAGTTTGTACAGGGATGCGACTTAATTAAAATAGTCAACGCGCGCGCGTGCACGCGCGCGCGCATGGTTGTGTGTGTGTGTGTGTGTGTGTGTGTGTGTGACAGGAGAGAGAGAGAGAGAGAGGGGGGGGGGGGGGGGGGGGGGGGGGGTTCCAATCCGGCCAGTTTGAATGTGAAACACAAATCCTTCAGGACCAACTATATTGAAAAAAAAAAGGTCAAATATCTGCAGACTTACCTTTATGCCAAAAAGAAAAGACGATCAGTTCACCTCTAGACCGTCGTCGTGGTTTGGTATTGTCCAGCAGCGAAGATGCCATTGCACTAACTTGTGTTTCCGTCAAACCCGAAAACTGTGCCAATCTTTTCTTTTATGTTATTTTTGACCAAGAGGTAATTAATATCTGCTCGTAAGAGAATCTTCTGTTTTATTTTCCTCGAAATAGCATTCCCGAAAAACTGTGTTTTGTTAAGACCAGCTTGTAGGACATATTCTAGCTGTATGCTGTATTGGATCGCATTATACTCTACAATGGAAGAGTATTGTGGAACACAATCATAAGACGCTTGAGAATATCATGTCTTCGTGACAGGCGCAAGAATTCTCTGTACTCCTCTCTTTTCATATTTGTTCGAAAAATGTCTTCTGGAAGCACATCTGCAAGGGAAACTTTCGCGACACCTGATCAACCCCACGACACTTCACAAGCAGATTTTGTCACCATCGTATCACAGCGCAACACAAATCAGAGGCAACGGTTTTAAAGAGTTCTAGACAACTACCAATCGGAAGGAGTTTTACAGAAGCATAACCTGACATAACATACACATAATGAGACTGGAAAGAAAAACGGAGAGAAGATTTAGACATCCTCGTCTCTGATTTGGTTCTTTCTGTTTGAAATCCACTGAATCATCGATGCAAACAAAACACTTGTCTGCAAGGTCCGAAACAAAATACTTTTCGATTATGTACCCACCATTACCATTTTCCCTACCACGTGCCACAGACAGTTACGTTCTCTCATTGGTCATTTGATTTGTGCTTTATTGTGCTCTCGCGGACCAGCCAGCCAAACGAAGGGCCTCCAGCGTTGAGTTAATCCCCTTAAATCCGGGTTTTAAGCCGGCCATGATCCGACCAGCGTCGTTGACGGCAGCACGACTGAAGCAGGACGGACAACCGTTACTGAATGGATACTAATCCTCGATCGTGAAGGCTAATTGCGTTTATGCGGAACGTTTCGTTTTTTCACGTGAGATCAACGGATTAGGATTAGGCTGTTTGTGTTAGTCATTTGACGCTCTCTCTCTCTCTCTCTCTCTCTCTCTCTCTCTCTCTCTCTCTCTCTCTCTCTCTCTCTCTCTCTCTCTCTCTCTCTCATGACTGGCAGCACAAACACAATCTTTCAGCAACCAGAATTGGGCTCCGGCACTTTCTGGCCATGTTCATTAATTCATTAGTATTGTGTAATTTAGAGAGAGAGAGAGAGAGAGAGAGAGAGAGAGAGAGAGAGAGAGAGAGAGAGAAGACATATGCGATAAGACAAGGTAAGATAAGACAATTCATTATTTACGAGGATAACAGTGATGTGTTTTTTCTTCTTTTCCTCTTTTTTTTAATTACTTTTTAAATTTTTTTTTATTTTTTACATTGAGTCCTCACCCAGAGTAGGGAGACTACAATGATGAAATGAAATAATGTATGCACAAAAAAATCAGTCATGCGACGATAATGGAATATCAACGGAGAGAGAGAGAGAGAGAGAGAGAGAGAGAGAGAGAGAGAGAGAGAGAGAGAGAGAGAGAAGAGAGAGAGAGAGAGAAGAAGAAGAAGAAGGAAAATTACAACGTTTCCATTTTTGTTTCATTCGGCGTGCAGACTCGCCAATATGCTGCCCCCTCCCATCGCCCCATCACACCATATGCTACCCCCTCCCATCCTCCAGCCCCTCCCCCCCTCCCCCCATCCCCCCACCATGTTTCTGTAGAGATGTTGTCAGTGCCTGCAGCCTCCACACATTTCAGCGATTTCACCGCAGCTATGACTTCATAGAGTATCGGGAAGTCATCCTCATATGTTGAATCCTGTGCCGTGAACCTTGTGGATCACCTGTGGATCTGTCTTTGGCGGACGTCAGAGCAATCTTCAGTCCACCTTTGATGGTATCTTCTTCCTGTGTGAGACGGTTGCCGGCTTTGCCCCGACCGGTGCTGATTTACTTTGCATTTATGTGGTCAGTCCTTTACAATTGTACGCTCTCCTCTGTTACTGGTTACCACGTAAACCCAGCTGTTTCTACGTGCCGCATGCGGGGAGTAAACCCAACAGGAAAACGCCAACCTGGAGAAGGATGGCCTCTACCGTGTTTCGAATACCCAAGAAACATCCCATGGAAGAAGAAAATGTGGAGGTCGTCACACCGGATCGGTCACAGCCCAAGTTAATGACTGCGCCACCTGTCGGCTCTTTTCAGGGTGGACGCGAGGTGTGTGTAGCTGGGAAAAACCACAGAGTACACATAGAAGGAACATCATCATATTTGCCGCCTGGAAGGGTAAGAACACTCAGACAGGATGGAACATTGAAAGAACTGACCCATGAAAAGGACAGATAATCTCGCACGTTCATGGCCTCTGTGAAGAAAGATGGAAAAAACAACGGAGAAGTACATATAGAAGAAGGGCACGTCAGGCACTACAGTGAAAAAAGAAGACGAGCGTGTGCGCATGGAATGTGTTTTTAGTTAAGAAGAACTCCAGGAAGGCTGTACTAGGATGCTAGCCTATTTCAAGCGAGATTATAACCGCCCGCCTGCGAGCGAAACAATTTGCCATGACGGTAGTGTAAACATATGCTTACACATCAGATTATGATTCTGACCAGATTGCAGTAGTCTACTCCCAGCTCCAAACGGTCGTCAACAAGGTTGACAAGAAAGACATCCTCATCGTTCAGGGTGACTGGAATGCCAATGTTGATGCAGATATCCAATAAGACCTGGAAGAATTTCTGCGGCCCCTATTGTAATGTCAGAGGACTGCGTCTGGTAGAATTTGTCAGTGGCAATGACTTGGTTCTTGCCAATACTCTTGGTGAGCATAAAAGCATTCCGACGATTGACATAGCACTCTCCAAACGGTCAGTATCACAGCCAGGTAGGCTATATCCTTGTGAAGACCTGAAAACAGGTCTGGCATCAACTGGGCTAGAACAAGGACATTGCCAGGAGCTGGCGTTGGTGGTGATAACGACCTTGTCATAATGAACTTTGAGGTACAAGATCTTGTGAAGAATGAGAGGGAAGTGAAAACAAACAAACACAAAGAAACAAAAGAAAAAAAATGGTGTCTCAAATTCAATCTTGACAAAGTGAAAGATCTTGACATTGCTGAACACTAACAAGACGCCATAGTAAGAAAATCTATCTCACTATTTCTCTTACAAGATCTCGAAACCTTCATAAACAATATGGACAAATGAAGTCTGAAACAGCAACAGAGAATCTTGGAATAAGCTGATAGAAACCCGCAATCATAGATCTCAAGCAATATATTGGATTTGTATGACTCAAGAAGACTTAACACTGCTCACGAAGACTGAGGGATAGGATGGGGGGTGGTGGTGTGTGGCGGAAATGCAGTGCTATAAACAAGAGAATCAGTGAAAAAATGAAGAAAGCAAAAGAGAGCTGGACCGAACATTGAACAAAACCTAGACAACAACAACAACAACAACAACAACAGAATACAGCTTTTAAAGTTGTCAAATGAGAACATTCCAGTTTTGCTGAAGAAAAAAAGCTCTAGAGTAAAAGTGTCATTTATAACCATTGCATTCTCTTTATTTTCAACGTGGTGACGGCCCTAACATGGACCTTTGCGGTCGGCTGGGCTATAAGCGACATTATCATTACCATTCTGTCCTCAAAATAAAGGTAACTTCGTAACAACATATTTGATACCTTGTTAAAGCCAGTTTGGTGTGTGTGTGTGTGTGTGTGTGTGTGTGTGTGTGTGTGTGTGTGTGCGTGCGCGCGCGCGCGCGCACACGTGTGTTTGTGTCTCTCCAAATGACTGTACGCATTTAAGTGGGAAGACGGTATGCGAGTGCATTCGTTTGTAGACTCAGAAGGAGATGAGAAGAAAGGAAGAAAACAAGAGGATTTTTAGGCAATACCTGTCTAACATTTTTGATGTTTTGTTGCTTGTGATCTGTTTTTTGATACTGTAAATGCACATTTCATTTGGAAAAGAATTATTGTTATGTTTATTCTGATCTGGTGACGTATTGCATTTGGTTTTGTAATGAATAACATGTTTCGTTTTTTTGTTTGTTTGTTTTTGTTTGCATTGTATTCTTTTGTATGCTCAAAAGTACGTCACACATTTTGATTAATGTACAATTGACGATCGACGGCGATGAATACCAAAATGCGCGCGCGTGTAGACCTAGTAAAAGCAGCAGCAGCAGCAATAGCAGCAGTAGCAATGGCAGCATAAGAGCAACAGTGATAGTGTGCATTAGCAGCTGCAGTAGTATAATAGCAGCAACAGCAGCAGCAGCAGCAGTAGTAATAGTAGCAGTAGTAATAGGTCGTCAGCCGCTACTAAAGTAATGGCCTAAGGTAGAAGTAGTTTTAGCAGCAGCAGGGTTAGCAGAAATTGCATCCGTCATAGCAGAAGCAGCAGCAGTTTTAGTTGTAGCGACAGAGCAGTAGTTACAGCCACATTCGCAGTACTAGTAGCCATGGCAACAGTAGCAGTAGCAGAAGCACCACCACCAGCACTTACAGGAATATCAACACTGAGAGTAGCGGCGACAGCGGTAACAACAGGAGTTGAGGTAACCATCTTACCAGTTTAACACACCTTACATTTTCAAACGAAGCGGGACATCTTCATTCCCCTCAGAACGACGTCAGTCCGAAGCATCGGAAACCCTCGCAGTTCTCCGAACTGGGTGGCATTGCCCCTTCCTGGCTCTCCTCATCTTCCCGCCTTCCAGGACGGACTCACCTGAACCCGAGACGAGCCCGACACACGATGGTCTACAAGTACACGCAGCCCCGGCGGCCCATCAGCGCCATGTTCTCCAGTCCAGGGCCCATGTACCAGCTCCCTAGGACACTGGGGCATCAGACTCACGACCCGCGGTCCACCTACCGCAAGCAGCCTGCCTACTCCTTCGGCCGCCGTCTTGTCCAGGTCGACAAAAGCTGCTCTCCTGGTCCCGTGGCGCTGAGAGATAAGGTAGGTGGAAGGTTAAGAGATTTCAGAGACAGGCGTTTTAGAAGAATGCAAAGACTTGAAAGAGACAGGATCAGTATTTCACCTCGCTTTCCCCAGTATTCGCTTTTGTGGAGTCCCGTTCACTCGCGGTGGGTCAATAAACACCTCCAGGCGTGGGAGTCGTTCAGCTGGCAAGGCTGCCCTCACAGGAAAAAGCGTATACTATAATTGTACTTCTTTTCAGCGAGGTCTGCCTACTACATGCACATAGCTGTTGCCCATGCACGAATCAAGGTGTTTGTGTGCTTCAAACTTGACGGTTTGGCACTATCAACCAACCCAGGCAGAGGGCAGACAGAAAGCCAATCATATCAACAGGAATGTAATCCTGGAATCAGTGCATTTCCTTGTGTATTTGTTAATTTTGGGTTCCAGTGATTCCACTCTGCTAGTGCTGATACCGAATACCAGAAGAGGCCAATGGAGTTTGGGTATCAGCCTGAACTGCATACACCGCACCTTGTATTTGCCAAGGTGGCCAGGCTGGCATAATACCTGCAGCTTTTCAGCTGACATTTAACAACACGGAAACAATGTGTTTCGAACCCCCACCTACCATCGCGCAAAAAAGTCAGACGAAAACCAAGGAAAACAAAAGACCACCAGGGGCGGTGAATTAGTTGTGACTGGGTGGCGCCCTTTCGTTACTAAGTAGAAAAGTGTGATGGGACGTATATCTCTCGTTTTTTGTTTGTTGTTTGTTGTTTTTAATGTTGAGATCGACATATCCACGACTTCTGAATCCTATCACTTTCCTAATTACCTGCAAAAGGCAACACGGGAAATGGCGGTTTTTTGTTTGTTTTTTGTTTGTTTTTTTTTTTTCATATACCAATCACAATAAAGTTTAAAGAATTCGGCGAATCACGTATTAGCCCAACACATGAAATGAAATATATGAGACAAAGATAGTTTCTCATTCTTCCTACTTAAAATCACTTCATTCTTTAAGCAAAAAAGATAAAGATAGGAAAAAATGGTTTAATTTGTCAGCATTATTCTTTTCCTTTTGTACTATAAAACCACTCTAGTCCCTTGAGAGAGAGAGAGAGAGAGAGAGAGAGAGAGAGAGAGAGAGAGAGAGAGAGAGAGAGAGAGAGAGAGAGAGAGTGTGTTTTTCCCCTCTTTTTCTCTCTGATTGACTGATCTGACGGTCTGGCAGGTGTTCCGTAACGGCAAAGAAGCACCACAGAGCTGCACACTGCGCGGTCGCCGGGCGGACTGGGTGCACAGTCTGACTCCTTCCCCCATGCACTACCGGACAGAAAGCGCTGACCGCTGCATATATGGTCGCCTCCCCGCCTACAGTTTTGGCGCCAAAATTCGGCACCGACGATCGGACTCTGTTCCAGGTGGGCACAGCAGGGAGATGGGACACGGGCATTGGAAACGCACACAGGGGTCTTGGTCAGGGGAAGTCACTCTTACAATTACCACGAACAGTAGGACGTTCTCTCTCTCTCTCTCTCTCTCTCTCTCTCTCTCTCTCTCTCTCTCTCTGAGCACACAGAACAAACAAGGCGACATCTCCTTGTTTGTTCTGTGTGCTCTGTGTTTTCATTTTTGCCAGGCGAATCGGTATTGTAAGCAGCATTCGTTTGGAGCCATGGGCCTGTAATTATTTCATCTCGTGGGAGCAAGAGTTACCGTACTTGTTTATTATTTACTGTTTGTTGTTCGCTGCCTCATTTAAGATTCCATTTTCTTCACAAGTTATAAGTATAAAACTGTATCAAACATTTTTAATTGGATTTTTTTTTAACAGTGTCTTGTGTCCATATCAACTTTAGTCACGCCTTTTGCGACAGATTTTGCTTTCTTTTTGGTGACATAAACTACATCATTTTTTTCATAGTCTAGATATAGTGGCTCGATTTGACTTGTGCATGAGTTCGAGAATAAACCATTATGTTGGGTTTTCTGCATTTCTTATACGGTGTAAAAAGCTCGCTTTTGTTCGGCAGCACGTCAAGATGCACGCTGGACACTGGCAGACAAGAATTTTCCCACGAAGTTATCTTGAAAGCATTAAGATTATCTAGCACGGCATGTATCCCTCTGTCTAAGAGCCCTCTACACGGTACAGCTGATGGAAAGTGGGCGTCCCAGACCGGCAGTCATTGACTCAGTCTTGGCTGGACGGAACAAAGGTCTGATTAGAATGCCTCTATCCTGTTGAGCACGAGCATGTTGCAGAAAGTGGGCTGAAGAGATCCTTGATCGCCCAAGCGTCCGTCACAGCACCTCTTCGATTTTCTGTCATGGCTGAACTCTCAACATGCTAACAATTCTCTTGTACGTGTCTGTAGCCTTGTTCTGAGGCTTCGCTTAAAATTTCAGCAGACCTCTCACTCCATTCATGCATTTCATGCATTTCTCGGTTTCCCGGACCAGGTTTGTAGAGCGGTCAAGAGAGGATTTCTTACTTCCGGGCTTAGTTATAAGCTTTGGAACCCATACAGCTAAATGTCCAGGGTAGTTATAACAGTAGACTGTGCATAAGGCTTTCTTTTCTCTTTTGCCCACTTTATTTAGAGAGAGCTGACTTCAGCGGGGTGACAGCCCTGATGTGACTCTTCCCGGTCGTGTGGGCTATATGTAATATACATCTAACTGAACACAGTAGACCATACATTGTCCACTTTTTATTTTGAGATCTTAAGTCACATTGGGTCTACTACCTACAGGCTTTCTTCTGCCATTTACTTGGTTTCCTTCGTCCTTTTTTGTTTTAGTAAAGGAATCATCATACGAGAGGCACGTGACTGGTTTTTCTGTCACTGTTGGAATGACTTGGTTGTTTACAGTGAATGCAACTGTTTCCGTTACATGTCCTTCCCCGGAGAAAGGCACTGCGATTTCTTTGGTTTGAACGTCATTCTGGATGAGGCGATTAACTCGTCTGCTTTTTTCAGTACTTTATGTATTTCCTCTTCGTTGGCGGGAGGGGTTGGCGTGTCTTTCATGAAGGCTGTTAACAGGGGCAGTTGTCCATTTCAGGGATTTACTGGACTCAGATTGCTACTGCTGCCATCAAGATGACCTCCATCGCCATCCCGAACAGCACTGGAGAAACTGCACAACCCCTTGCCATGCCAGCCACCACACTGATGCAGTATACTCCATTGAGAACCTTCGCCGAAAATCTTTGAAAGCACTTGCTCAGCACTTCTCGGATGTTCTTTGGAACAGGATACATCTCAAGGGCCATTTAAATCATCTTGTGTGTCTGATCTACACGTGTTTGCCAGATCCAGCCATACCACATCGGGGTCCATGTTCTCTGTCTTAGCTCTCTGGATTGCTTCCCAAGTCGCTGCGGTGTGCTGTATACAGTTAGACACTCATGAATCCTTTCTGGACTGACATGTCCAAGGACTCTCTTTCTGTCAGGCATTTGTAGGCCTAGCTGCCGTGACAGAGAAGATTTTCCACTCAACATTCTTGAGTGGTATTGGCCTAAACTGGTTGATGTCGCTCGTTCTGGAGTTTATTTGATTGTTTTTGGATGCACACTCCATTAATCATCATCTGTTGGCTGTTGATCATCAAGATCCTCCCTGTTGATATCAAGTTTTATGGAACCACCCGTAGACATCAGGACATCTCTGATACAGGAAATGTGTGTTTCTTTCAGGCTCAGGTGATTGTTTGGCTCTGCCTTTGTTAATGTCTTTCTTTATTTCATTCAGTGTCGATGACTTGCTTCAAAACATCATCCCTAGCACAATATGCTGCACCACCAAACTCTGGCATTATAGTAGTATTGCTTTGACGGTTGGCATAGATTTCCTTAGATGATGCGCAAGAGTTTCCTCGTCTTAAACTTTGTCTGCTCGAACAGATTCCTGGCGAATTGGAAGGTGTCTCTGAAGAAGCGGTCCTATGTTTCCTTCTGTTTGCTCTTTCTAATCCTTGCTTACCCTGCTTTGCCGAGAGCAATGTGTTTTGTTTTCAGATCTTCCCAGAGCTTCTTTAGCCCTCCTTGCTGATCCAGTTCTGAGGCATCCTTCATCCATTGCTTGAGATTCTTTTTATTTTCTTTCATGGAATTCCGTGCTGGTGGGACATACAATTTCTCCAACTTGGGCTGGCTCGCAGTCTAGTGTGCTTTTTATCCCTGACAGCGTATCCAGTTTATGGACTATTTTTTTTTTTTTTCCGTACCTCCCATTCCTCTTTTGCACTATCAGGCGGCACGTCGAGTTTCTGGAGTTCAGCACCAAGAGCTTGGTCAAATTCCTCGTCTGAATCATCAGCGAAAGTGTTCTTGGCACTCTGGTTTGAATCCTAATTCAAGTTTAATCTGCTGGCACAGTGCATTGCTGCTTGTTCATCAGCTCTTTTTTTTTGTCCTGTGGTTCTTCACGCCAGACATGACGGAGAATTTTCTTCCTTAACAAAAAACAACAACAGGCATTCCATGTGTTGTTCTGTACCCATAGTCAGTTATACATTCCCATTCGTATTGTAGGTACCGTTGTGACACAGTAAGTCTCTGATAAGAAAAAAAAGAAATTGTTCCCCATCTAACAAAGTGATCCGCTTCAGTACACTGACAAACATTTTGTGCGTGTGTGTATGTGTGTGTGCGTGCGTGCGTGCGTGCGTGTGTGTGTGTGTGTGTGTGTGTGTGTGTGTGTGTGTGTGTGTGTGTGTGTGTGTGTGTGTGCGCGCGCGCGCGCGCGCAAACCAGGTGCGAACGTGTACACCCTTCCGTGCCTGCTCGGCTGTGGCACTGTGGACAGCAGAAAGGCTGCGGCCCCCCACTTCTCTTTGCGAGGTCGTACGCAAGTTAGAGGCTTCGCTGTAGACTTCACTAAGGTAAACAAGCTGTGCGTGTATGGAACAAACAAGTCATAGACAAAATCAAGTGTATGTTTGCAATTCTTCAGTCTTAGCGAAAACTATTGTACAAACTGGTTCTTAAACAAATACAACTTGCTCCATGATATAACTCATTTATTAAGTCATTGATCCACTCCAGGGCCTCTCTTGTGTTAAACATCAGCTTCTCTGATTAATTCTGTGTCAAGTTTACTAGACAAGTTCATGGACGATCCATACTGCTTATGACTCACCGGTCCATTCTCCTCCTGCGTCACTGGTCGATCCAGTCGCTGATATACCAGTCCCTTATATCTCTGATCAACCAGTCCCCCATGTCTCTGATTCATCAGTCTGTCCTGTCTCTGATTCACAAGTCCGTCCTGTCTCTGATTCATCGGTCCGTCCTGTCTCTGATTCATCAGTCCATCCTGTCTCTGATTCATCAGTCCATCCTTTCTCTGATTCATCAGTCCTTCCTGTCTCTGATTCATCAGTCCGTCCTGTCTCTGATTCATCGGTCCGTCCTGTCCCTGGTTCACCGGCCTATCATGTCTCTGATTCATCGGTCTATTCTGTCTCTGATTCACCAGTCCATCCTGTCTCTGATTCATCAGTCCGTCCTGTCTCTGATTCATCGGTCCATCCTGTCCCTGATTCACCAGTCCGTCCTGTCTCTGATTCGTCAGTCCGTCCTGTCTCTGATTCACCAGTCCATCCTGTTTGTGATTCACCGGTCCGTCCTGTCGCTGATTCATTAGTCCTTCCTGTCTCTGATTCATCAGTCCATCCTGTCTGTCTCTGATTCATCGGTCCATCCTGTCTCTTCATTCACCGGTCCGTCCTGACTCTGATTCACCGTCCGTTTCTGTCCCTGATTTCACGGTCCATGCTGTCTCTGATTCACCGGTCCATCCTGTGTCTGATTCACCAGTCTATTCTGTCTCTGATTCACTGGTGTATTCTGTCTCTGATTCACCGGTCTATTCTGACTCTGATTCACCGGTCCTTTCTGTCTCTGATTCACTGATCCATCAGTCCTCCATCCTGTCTCTGATTCACTGGTCCATCCTGTTTCTTATTCAACGGTCCGTCCTGTCTCTTATTCAACGGTCCATCCTGTCTCTTATTCAACGGTCCATCCTGTCTCTCATTCAACGGTCCATCCTGTCTCTTATCCAACGGTCCGTCCTGTCTCTTATTAAGTGGTCCATCCTGTCGCTCATTCACTGGTCCATCCTGTCTCTGATTCATCAGTTTATCCTGTCTCTTATTATCGGTCCATACTGTCTCTGATTTATCGGTCCACTCTGTCTCTGATTCATCGGTCCACCCTGTCTGATTCACAGATCCATCCTGTCTCTGATTCACCGGTCCGTTCTGTCGCTGATTTGACGGTCCATCCTGTCTTTGATTAATCGGTCCGTCCCGTCTCTGATAAACTGGTGCAACCTGTCTCTGATGTACCGGTATATTCTGTCTCTCATTCACAAGTCAATTCTGTCTCTGATTAATGAACCAACAATGTCACTGATTCACCAGCCCTTCTGCAGGTTCATTAGTCCATTCTGTATCTCGTTCACTAATACAGTCTGTTTCTAATTCCAAGGTCTAGATTGTGTCTGTTTTAAGAGCCATTCTGTCTCTGACTTCGTGGTCCATTTGTCTCTGATTCATCGGTCCATTCTGTCATATATTCATTGGGCCTTTCTGTCTGATTCATTGATTCATTTTGTCTTTGGTTCACTCAGATTTTCTGGTGATTTTTTTTTCTCTCTCTTAGATTCACCAGTGCATTCTGTCTTTCAGTCTACTGGCGGATTTCTCATTCAACGGTGGATCTGCTTTTGATTCATTCGTAAATCCTGTCTTTGATTCATTCACCGGTCCATTCTGTCTCTGATTCGCTGGTCCATTCTGTCACTGATTCGCTGGTCCATTCTGTCTCTGATTCACCGGTCCATTCTCCCTCTGATTCATCGGTCTGGTCAGTTCCAAGCCAGCGCGTTGTTCCACAGATTCACCAGTTCCTTCTGTGTCTGATTCACCACTCCATTTTTCATCCCTGAACCACCATTTTGACCCGTCATCTTCTTTCATCAGAGCATCTCATTACTAACGGTGCCATTCAGTTCAAATTTTCCTTTCCACAGATCCCCATCAACGCATTAAGTCCCGTCTAGATAATTCACGATCCTATTGCAGTGCCGGGTTATCAATGTGTCTAAACACTACGCAGTGCTCTTCACAGGAGCCTCCCATCACTGATTCATCAGTGTATCCATTAAAGATAATGCTCTTCCAAAAGCCATTTTGACACCTGCGTTTAGCGAAAGATAGCGTGTCTTGTATACACCAGATCATTTCCTCCTCCCTCCCCATCTTCTGCTATCCACCCCACCACCACCCACCACCACCACCCACCACCACCACCACCCCTTTCCTATCTCTGCACCCTGACTCACTAATTTCAATTGCAAGCGGCTGAATTACGACTTGATTCCACGCGTTTGGACATTTTAGGGGAAATGTGAGAGGTTCTTCTGGAGAGAACTGGAAACCATTGACTGGTGTGAGTGTGTGTGTGTGTGTGTGTGTGTGTGTGTGTGTGTGTGTGTGTGTGTGTGCGTGCGTGCGTGCGTGCGTGCGTGTATGTATGTGTGTGTGTGTGTGTGTGTGTGTGTGTGTGTGTGTGTGTGTGTGTGTGTGTGAGACAGGCTCCAAGCCCTTGCCAGTACAATGTGGGCAATGTCGAAAAGTACAAGAAGCAGGCCCCTTCTTTCAGTCTGTCGGGTCGACGAAAAGCACCGCTCAAGCACGTCGCAGAGGATAAGTCTTACGTCGTGATCTCCACCCAACACAGACGCTGCCTCGAGGTACGCCTATG